>DWCF01006020.1:0-13148 GCA_018230265.1 Delias oraia
TTTTTGCTTTTGTAGATTTTAATTATGAGTGATTTAATCAATTTTGTCTTTTTCTAGGATATGACACGTCAGTCCATATACTTATTAAGATTTATGTTAAAAAGAAATGAAGGTATTAACAACCTGTCTTTTTTATTGAATTTAATAATTAAATGATGATTTTTATTAATTTGATTGTATTCGAAGCTTTTATTTAATTTTAAAATTTATTTTCTTGCTTCGGAAATTCAAAATTTGGGGTAAAAAAATAAAAATTATGATTGTATCGAAAAAAAGCACCTGTTCTAGTTTTGCTCCAAGAACTAAGGAAGATGACGGATTATACGATAATTTGAATTTAATAATTGTAAGTTAAGGGTTATTTATTTAGAAACATCAACATATAACTAGGATAATTTAGAATTAAAGATATAAAATATACCCGAACTAAGCAAAGTTTTTACAAATATTGATACATTATAGTAAAAAGTTACGAACAAAGACAAACATTCATTAGAGTATTAGTGTTATACGTGTTGAGTCATGTCGATGTCACATTCTTATACTCTATAATTAAATACCCTTAACTTTGATGTGTCTAACAATACATATTAATATTTTTATATTGCTAATGTTACAAACTGCATAACTTTGATCTTTAGAAATCAATTTTAGAATCACATTTCAATTATCTTTAATAATCTATAAACAAACACTAATTTTGTAATTAATAATGCTAAACTATCCAATGTTTTTTTGTTTTGTGCAAAATTTCGGCAGATTGTTTAAAAGCATTTGTTAATAAAAATATTAAATGTACATCTTCTAATCACTTGTAACAAGTACGAATTTGGTGTATTTATTTGCACTTTCTAATTTACAAGATAAGAGTAAAGTTTGATTTAAAAATTTAAGCATTGTTTACCTAATTTGATAAAATCTAAACAAGATATTTTATACACAACAATATATATGTCTATAGTATTATTGTAATCATTATAAAATATTATTGTCGTATCATATTTTTATTTATGTTTCGATAAAAAGTTTGTTCTTCATCAACTATCTTGAAAATTAAGGTTACATATAAAAATAAATATCAACAAATATAATAACTTTTTTTTATGTCTTTTTTCGATGTTTACGTATATTTACCATCTTTTATAAATTATACAATCATTAATTATATTTAAAATTAAAACCGAAGGTATAAAATAAGAATTATTCTGTAATGATATAATAAAAATTTAAAAGATTTATAAAATAAATTCTGCATATATTAATATAACTCATTTATAAATTTTTTTTTGTAAAATTTTACAAATTACTAATCATTTATTAATTAATGACATTTTTACATGTTACCCATTCATTTATACAACCATTGTCGATACTTTCTTTATACCTATAAAAATACTTAGAACTGTGAAAATTGGATGTACAAGTATCTTCTTTTTCAAATTGTTTTACATACCAATTATTTTCTAAATTATTCATAACATAATCAGTAATTTTAAAAAAATTCCCAATTTTTTCTTGATTAGAATGTTGCGGATCGACAAACTGTAAATTGTTTTTTTTAACTTCATATCCAATTTTTTCTGCCATCAAAATTATCATTAAAATAACTTGTCGATCAAAAACAGGAAGGTTTAGTCGATATTCGTAATCATATGTAGCCAAAGAATCAACTAATTCAGTTACTAATTTTGATATTATAGGTTTATATAGCTTATTACTAAAATCAATATATTGACTTATATTTTGCATAACGAAATAAAATGACTCTGCGTTTGATCTTAAAAAATTAATAACTGGTAAATTATTATAGTCAACGATCATAGGTTCTCCTATTGATATCGAAATTATGTACCCTAGCCAGTAACTATATATTTTGTTCATATTAATATCTGGAATTCGAATAATAGCACTATTTACTAATTTATTAAATGAGGGAATAGTATTGGCTTTAGTCCAAAACAATTTGGCTGCGTTTTTTAATTCTGAAAGTGCTAATCGTCTTTTTCTACAAAATGAAGATTTTTTTAAACGATTTAACAATCGATCAGAGTAGACATTTGATGGCCTTGTTGCAATTATGAACATAAACCATAGACAAAAATGCATAATGGGGATCTGTATCTTGTTTAATATATACCTATTTTTATTTAATTAATATCCATTGAATAATTTGTAAAAAACAGTAACAATTTACAAATAGTCATACAAATGTTTTATTTTGTAGATACTTAGGTTATGACATCTTGTGATTAATTAATCAGTAAATTAGAAAACGTTAAATATATTTAATTTAGGGATTAGAAAACAAATAAATATATAAAATTTGGTAAAAAACGTAAGTGAACATTGTCAAAACAACAGCTAAAATTTTACAAAAAATTAATTAAATATTTGTAAAAAGAATAAGACATCTAATTAAAATAGCCAATAAAGGTTTTAAAATTTATATTTACTTATTATTAATATTATATTTATCTAAAAAAATATTTTAAAGACTCAAAAACTTACAATTAGAAAAATTTGTACGAGTGTGAACACGAAGTTTTAAAGTTATATTGATTTTTAGGATAAATGTATGAATTTGATTTTTTTAGTTAAAAAGTTTTTTGTTAATTTTTAAATGTTTTTTTGCATCGCTATTTATGTAATGAATTATTAAGAAGATTTTTAAATTAGCGCGACCAGGTTTAACATTTAAAACTTATTTAAATACATCAAAAAAGCAAATTAAATACCTTACATATGCTTAATTAGTAAGCGTGTATCTACTTAGAACATATACAAAAAATGATAGATATAATGCTATTTGAATATATTATATCTTTTTATTATAACTTATGTTTTGACTGTGACAGTTTCTTATCTAAATTTACATAATCAAAATTTGGACTTATATTGTAAGTTTCTGTTTAAGATTGGTAACAAACAACACATAAATACAATAGAATTAGTTGTTTAGTGAAGAAAAAGATAAAATAATTTTTTTTTAAATATTATGGAGTTATAAGAAAATAACATTTTAATACACATAAAGGACTAATATATAAAACAAATGTCACTTTAAAGTGGTGCTTATTAACATACATAAAAGAGAATGATTCATTATAGAGTTTTTTTTTATCTCTATAAAAAATTAAAGCAAATATCTTAATTATCAAAGTCCTGTATTAGTCAATTTAAACAATACTGTTTTTAAATACCATTTCTATGAAAATACTAACAAACAAGTATCTCATAATGTCATAATTGTCGATTTATTAAACAAATGTGATTAAATTTATAGTCATCATGACGCAAATAGCAATTGTACGAAACAATAAAATAAATAAAATAAATATTTTTATTTAAAACATGCAGAGTTTATAAACTGTAATTGTTGTTAATATGCGTCGAAAAATAAAGAGAACTTTTAAAGACGAGTGAAAAAAGCATTTTAACAATTTATTTTTTAATAATTATCAGTTATGTCCTTTAAATTTTTTATTAATAGATTGATTATTTTAAATAAAAAAATAAATTATTTTTCAATATATTTGCAAAAAAAGTAATAAACAAATGGGTAACAATTTAGACAATTTGGCCTCACTAGATAGAGCACTTGATATATTCACGTCTGATAATAAAAACCAATCTAGAGACCAGACTAAAACAAATCTCATGATCTTGTCTTACTCTTTAGTTTTATTTTCATTTGTAATTTTTATAGGATTATTGATATTACTACGTTATATTTCCTACATACCCAAGCAAAATGAAAAATATGATCGATTTAAAAAATTATTTAGAAAAAAAGACAAGCAGTTGGTATTGAAAGATGTCTACTTCATGAAAGACATTAATAAAGATATTTAAATTTTGTTGATAATTTTATTTACATTTTATAATTTTCACATCCATCTAAAAATCTTTTCCATGTGTCATCAAGCGTCTTTCTAATCTCAATCATCTTTTTAATATACTTGTCACTTTTTAACTGCTCACTGGCATCTTTAACTTTATTCATAAAATAGTTTACACTCTTTTTATGAGGAAGATTTAATTCCTTAGCTAATTTTTTAATATTGGATTTATTAAATTTTAGTCTTCTTAATATAAACTCTCTTTCTAGTAACTCGACTTCACTTTTATTTAAAAATGCGCAATATGGTCTATACTTCTTTTTAGATTTCATCATTACATTTTGTAACTCATTATGGTAGCAATTCGATGTTTCGTCTGGGATGTCATCTTCTGAGTCATATAGTACATTTTTAAAATAATTTGAATTATGCATTGGGTTTATTAAATTTTAAGTTATATATAATTTTAATTAGTATCTTCTTTTTATGACTCATAGGAAAAACGTCTTACATTACGAAAATTACAAAACTACAATGAAAAATATTTAATTTTGATTTATCTTATTTTACAAATTAATTAATAATTAAAATTGAACGTATCTTAAACCTTAACCTTGTGTATTAAATCTAACGAGCCAATCTTATGTTGTTTAATTTTGTAAAACTAAAACCTCTTTTTTAAAAAAAATAAAAAGGGCCCAGCAGGGATTGAACCTGCGACCTACCGCTTTGCAGGCGACTGTTCTACCACTGAACTATGGACCCTTGAATATGCAAACATTTCTTTAAATAAACAGTTGCTTTTTATAAATTTACTAATTATACATTTACAAATGGATTAAGTTACGATACTTTTTTATAGATCAATTCTTTCGAATATACAAAATTAGCTATTTTGAATATTTAAATATAAAAATGTACATTTAGATATTTATATTGCGGAATTGGTTACACTAATAGACTCATTTAATATATAATTTAAAATTAAGACCACAAGCTTTACAACTGCAAAAATATAATCCACTCAGAGTATTATGCTCAATGTTGAATTTTAACAGAAACAAGGCTAAAATTTTAATAAATGTCATGGATTCGTTAATTTAATTAAAGTTATTAATAAAATGGAACTGTTTGTTTAGGCAAAAAATGTTCATCCGTTTAATTGGAGCGAATATATAACAAATATCATATTTTTAATTTATTTAATATACAAATTAAAAATTTGTAATCTTTTATACTTACTGGCTTTTTATAAGTCACTTGTGTTTTATTAATTTCTGTGTAACTGAACATTTTAAAAAATTTTAAATGTCCCCCCTTATGGAAAACAATCTAGAAATTATAAAAAATCAAGCGACTATCAATATTGGTACAATTGGACATGTAGCACACGGTAAGTCTACAATAGTGAGAGCAATAAGTGGAGTTTCTACAATTAAATTTAAAGCAGAATTGGAAAGAAATATTACCATCAAACTAGGATATGCAAATGCTAAAATTTACAAATGTCAAGGAACTTGTAAAAGACCAGAATGTTACCAAGCTTTTAATTCATCAACACCGGTAGAACTTAAGTGTAAATATTGCAACGGTCTATTACTTTTAGTACGACACGTTTCTTTTGTAGATTGTCCTGGTCATGATGTGTTAATGGCTACAATGTTAAGTGGTACAGCAATAATGGACGCAGCACTTTTATTAATTGCAGCTAATGAGCCTTGTCCACAGCCACAGACTACCGAACATTTATGTGCAGTAGAAGTAATGAATCTAAAAAAATTAATAGTTATCCAAAACAAAATAGACTTGATATCTAGAGAACAGGTTTTAGAGCAATACGATCAAATACAAGACTTTCTTAAGAAATCTAATGCTACTGGTCCAATAATTCCTACTGCCGCACAATTAGGTGTAAATGTCTCGGCAATTTTGGATTACATAGTAAATTATATACCTGAACCGTCTAGAAATGAATTACAAAGTCCTAAAATGATAATAATAAGAAGTTTTGACGTAAATAGGCCTGGTTGTACTGTTAAAGATTTAAATGGTGGTGTCTTGGGTGGTAGTCTGGTTACCGGCGTAATTAAAGTTAATGACGAAGTCGAAATACGTCCAGGGTTAATTACAAAAAAAGGTAAAACATTTGAATGTCGCCCTTTTATTACCACTGTAAAATCACTCAAAGCCGAAAATAATTCCCTAAATGAAGCGTATCCTGGTGGATTGATCGGTGTCGGTACTGATATAGATCCTAGTTTTTGTAAATCAGATAGACTTGTCGGTCAGGTTATGGGATTAAGAGGTCATCTCCCTCCTATAAGATTAGACATTTCAATTAAATACGAATTATTTCAAAAAACGTTATGTCAGGATAAACAAGAATTAAAAATTAACGAACATGTACAACTCAATATTGGAAGTACAATTACTGGTGGAATAATAAAAGATGTTAAAAAAGAACAAGCGTTTATAGAACTAATCAAGCCCACTTGTTGTGAAGTTAATGAAAGAATAGCCATTAGTAGGAAGATTAACAATCATTGGCGACTAATAGGACATGGACTTATTTTAGAAGGTGATATTATTGAACCAACTTATTATTAAAATAAATACTTTACCCTTTTTATGGTCTTCGAATTTCCTAAGGTAGAAGCTGTTATTTCCGAAGATGTTTCTGTCGGTGAAAATTATATTAATAATTTATTAAAATCACTAAACTTACCAGAATTAGATACCAAGAGAGAGGAGACTGAAGTACTTGAACGAATTAAAAATATTCTATTAGCTTTAAATAAAGAGTCTGTTGTAAAAGACATTGATCAGATTATAAAAAATAGTAACAAAAAGTTAGAAATAAAAAAAATTGAAGAGGAATGTGATGTGCTAGAAATTTCACTTGCAAATCTTAAAAGCGAATTAGATGAAATTAGAGACCTTGCAAATAGAAATTTAGAAGAGGAATTTAATACTTTGAATGTCAATTTTAATGACAGACAATTTGAATTACAACATTCTTTTTTGTTAAATCAAGCATATGATTTTTTAAATGAACAACCAGTAAGTAAACAATGTCTAAATATGTTTAGTTATTTGAAAAAGACTAAAAATTACGACTCAATATTAGAAAAAAGTCGTTTAATTGACGAAATTAGGAATTCAAAAAACATTCTAGGTAATATATGCATTGACTTGATAGAAAATGATATATCTAAAATAGAAGATATAGAACAAAAATATTATTTGGATAAAGTTGTGGTACTTAAACTTGTTTATGGGATGGCTAATAGTGGAATTGTATCATTTGATAAAGCAAAAGGAATAATTTGTATGAGAAAATAAATATTACTTACAATAATTTTTTAATAAACAGTTTAATTTTATCTATTGAGATATTTGACATTTCATGAGATATAAGAAATATAGTCGGATTTTTTGGATAAAATTGCATGAATTCTCTTTTAAAGTTATTGTATTTAGTTTAAAATTCTTTTTGAGGTTATTTTTCTTTATTGTTTATTATTTTTAGCCCCTTAATATGGGAAACATTCTATCTTGTTGTAGTAAAGATAAACCGAAATTTATTATCTCTGTTGTAGGACTAGAAGATGATATTAAAACCATTTTAAAGTATATTGTACCTGGTTTTAATGATAAAATAAAGATGAAGAATTTCTCTGAATATATTTTTACTTTTTACGATGTTGAGTTAATAATTCATGCTCATATAATAACTGAAATGAACAAGTCCCTTATAAGTCTACATTCTACTGTAGAATCGGCTATAATTTATTCAGTTGAAGCAGATAGGCCTGATTCAGTCAAAAATGTTAAAGAATTGGTAGAAGAAAGTAATGTTAAAAATAATATTGATATTGTCACAGTATTGTGTAGGGGTAAATATCTTGACCATCCAGAAGTTACTGAATTAAACGAAGTGTTCCAAGGCAATAAACATAATTGCTTTGAGTTTGTTAAATTTCATCCTGATGAAGCTGAGTTCCATGCTAGAACTGCCATTGAAAAAATCTATAAAATATTATTAGGTAGAATTGAAAATTGATATTAAAATATTTAAAATATATTATTATAAAGTCTGTTTTTTTTTTATATTATTATGTGTATGTAATTATATCGTTCGTCTATATAAAGATTATTAATAATGTGCACAGATAAGTTTTGTGCTTAAATATTTAAATACATTTAACCATGTAAAACAAAAAGAATATCTAGCAATATCTTTTTAGTTTAAAAACTAAGAATTTTTGTAAATTTTGCTTAGTCTATTTTTCGTCTCGTTTAAAGAAAAAAAAGGTATAGCTTTACAGTTTGATTAAGCTTTATAAAGAGATGAAAAAGTCTTTTACGGTGAATTAAATAACTTAGAGGTTTAATCTAAATTTTTAATATTGCATAAGTAATTTTATATCTACATTTTATTGTGTAATGAAGTTATTTTGAGGCTAAAAGATGATATTGTTGGATTGTTGATTTTTTTTGACACTAAACTTATAAATTTAAAACATTTTTGTGTATTATTAAAGCTATTTTGTTTACTATCAATCCTGTTAAAATTAAAAGTAATTACAAAAAAATTATACTTTAAGTTTATTACAACTTCAATAGACAGTTAACTTGTTTGTATTAACTTATACTCTAAAGCAATTAAATTTCCTTAGAAATCCATTTTTTATAAAAAAATTTCACTTTAAAATTTTTGTATAAAAAAAACTTTTTGAGTTAGATCATTTACAAAACTAAAACAATCTAAAAACACACTTTTTGCCAGAAAATGTACCAAAAATATATACAAATACAATAATTTAATATAAGATTGATATTATTGACAATTTTTTAATAATATTTTTTTAAAATATTATCTAAAAGAAATTTAAGCAAGTTATAGGGGGTATTCTTTAAAATTTTAGTTTTAGTATGATTAAAAACCTACACGGAAGCAAAATACAATTATTAATCAAATATGTATAATCAAATTACCTTAACTAGAGCTTAATATCAACATTTTTTACTAAGATATAATTTTAACATATAAAATATCACTTTGCAAAAAAAAATTGTTGATGTATTTGTTAACAATTTTTGCTGCTTTACAGGACTAATGCGAATTTTTTTAGGACAAAAAATCCTATACATAAGTCTGCAAAAAATAAATAGTTATATCTAAGTTTCGAATTTAAAGAATTTAGGTGAAAGCACAGCTAAATTTCGTATTAATGTTATCTATATTTAGACGTACAAAAACATCATACAGTTGATTTTTATTTAACTAATATCTATAATAAAGATTTCGAATTTTCTGTTTGGATAAAAACGGAAAAAATTAGAACTTGAAGAATCATTTTTTTCAAGCAACTATTTACTATTATTTAGATTTAAAAGGTCTAAAAATTTACAATGTTTTTAATTTTAACAACGTTGACAGTAATGTTTTCATTTTTTTGTGATTTTGCTTTTATATTAATAAATTATATGTTTTAACTTGTAATCAATAAAATCTGTAAATTATTTGTAAAGTTGACGTAAAATACAAAAAAATTTATGTGCTTATGAAATATGAAATTGTTCCATACAAATTATAAATGTTTGTTACTGTGGTGTTCCAACACATTTAAGACTTTTCGTCTTGATGTATATTAATTTATCATGACGCTTGACTTGGTAAATTAAAATAAAAACATACAAGCAACTTCCACTCTAAAGGCACGGAAAATAAAAAAAAACTTCACTTTAAACTTAAATTGTTAAAGTTGTACTTTAATCGAAGGTACGACAGTAACATCAAGAATAGAATAAAAATTAAGTATTACATACCTAAAAAAATTTATTCTTAAGTTAATTTAAAACTATAAGTCAAGAAATTAATTTTCGAGTTTATCAAGAAAAAAAGTACCACAATATATGTAGGTAATTTAAACATTACAAAAAATTTTTATTGATAAACGTGTTCTACTAAGATAGATTAAAGTCAAAAAACAATTTTGAGAAAAAGTCCGACAAATTTATAACAAAACTATATCGAGTTTATCTATATTAGCATATGTTCTTAATTTTGATTTATTGAATGTAGTAGGTAAGCAATTTTTTTGTATAAATTGCTTTAGATGAAATTAAATCACTGACATTCTAAAAAGAATCAATTTAATATTGATTTATAATGACTTTTATAAAATATGCATTATTATGGATGTCTACTTATTAATTGTGTAATATTAAATAAAATATACTTTAATATAAAGTTGCATTTTTCGGTTAAGAGATTAAAAACTTTTTTAATTTATCATTTTTAATAAAACCGTTATGCTTTTTTGGCCATGGTAAAAAATAGCACCAATAATAACAATGATAGAGATGTTGTAGCATTGAATGACAATAGCATGAAGATTACGATTATTGTTATGTTTACAATAATAATAATTTTACTTGTTTTAGGAATGCTATTTCTTTTTTTATACTTACGAAAACTCAAACTTGCTACTTCTAATGATTTTCCTGCGAGAATAGATAAAAGATTCGAACTACTAACCAATCTATCGAGAGTTCACACATATGATGAAATTCGTACTTTGTCAAACTTTACTGAACAAACTAATTTAGATGATCATTACTACGAAAGACCAGTTTCTGTTAATATTGATAACAAAAACATAGCCTTTGATCAGAATAATATAAAAATTAAAACCGAATCTGGAATTTTAATAAATAAAACAGAAAATTGCGTAGACTCAATATTTATTAAAGGAAAAAGAATATCTAGAGATGGATCTTGTTTTGGTGAGAATTTCAACGTTTTAGATCCGTCAAATAATCTAAATCAAAATAAGGATGCAAAAGAGGATTATGTTAATGAAAATTCCTCTCATGAGCAAACTTCTAGATTATATGAACATCAATACTGTGAGCCAAATAATATAGAATATGATTACGCGTATTCTCAACCAACATGTTCTACTAGGAACGATCAAAATAATTATTACTTATATAAAGGATATGTAAAACCAAATTTTTTCAAAGAATATTATATGAACAATCAGCAAATTGACGAAACAATCTACCAAAATACAGAAATTACAGATTATACTTTAACAAATACAAGTAATATTCCGTCATTGTTATCAAATGTCATATCTTCTGGCATAAGTTCTATTTCTTTCCTAGACGATTTAATTCTTGATAATTCTTACAATTCTGTATCATCGAATACGGATTTTTCTGATGCGACGCGCCTTAATTTTTAGTACAAGTCGATTTTAATTCATATTAGTAAATTAATAAATTTAAAAATATTAAAAAAATAATGAAAAATCCGACATATTTGTATCAAACATTTATTACAAATATACAGCATATCATATGTATACAATTAGTTTGTAAGAATTCTTTTGTTATTTTATTATTGGTCATTCTTTTATAAACATTGTATCTACAAAAAATTACTTCTTAATTAAAATTTATATCAAGTAAATTTGCCCAATAAAATATAGTATTATGTATCTTATGTTTAGATAAAAATATAAAAAATCAATTTGTATAAGTTTACTTTATAGAAAAATTAGCACGTTAATAAGAAGGCATTAGTATTTTCAATTAATTCGCGTCATATAATTCACGATTTTGCAATTTTAACAGGTTTTAATATAAAAATTATATTAGGAAATAATATAAGTAAGTTAATGAGACAATAAATTAACAAAGAAATTTCATAAGATTTGGGATTTAAATTTTGCATCTCTAAGTATGCATATATCGATATAATTTAAATACTTCTAACTAAATCCTACTTTTATAAAAATTAAATCTAAAGATAATTATTGTTTGCAGCTAATTATATTTGAGATATCTATAGTCTTATTAAGGTATTTTAGCAACTGATTAAATTTACCGTCTAACTGACACTCTAAAGACTTTAATATACTTATATAAATTAAGGCCTACTATCATACTTAAACTGTGATCAGTATCCATAATTGATAAAAAAATCTTTAATAATTTTAATGAACAACTTAAATGTGTTTTTTGTATAGTTATTTCAAGATTTTGTCTATGTCTTTTTTGATCTGTGTATTTATGTTTTAGCAATATACCACTTACTTGATTTTTATGGATTTTACAGCTATCTGTTACAAAAAAGATCATTTTTTTAAATATTTTTTGCATTTATTTTGATAAAAAAATGCGGATGAATGTCATATAGTCTCGTTACTTTTTTTTTAATGTAATATTTATAATAGTTAATTTATGATTACAAATATATAATGCTGTCAAATTAATTTACATATTAACCCATAATATAAAATTGTTCTGTATTTGCATATATAGTTTATATTTTATTTTATGTGTATAAAGCAAAGCATAAAGATGACGTTTATATACAAGTATTGTTTTTTTCTTATATAAAACTTTATACTATGTTTTTACGAATTTAAGATAATGGTAAAAAATCTGTGAATTACAATTTACGTTATATGAACAAACAATCAACTCTACTTTCAATTAAAAAAATATAATTTTGTAAAATTGCGATTTTCGTGAACACGAATGCAATATCGTTTAAACAAAAATTTATACGTAACAAAAATCGTAAAAAAATAAAAAGATTGTGTTTTACGATTATATTCAACATAAAAGCCTTTCACACTTTAAAACATAGTTAGTCTTGCTTATTTCTATGTTAGAGATTAAAAAAACTACGTTTTTTTATTGATTTAGCTTATATCCCTAATACCTAAGAATCTAAGTTAAAGTAATATCAAATATTTTAATAAAAAGTTTTCTATATGACAATTTTATCGATATTGTCACATTTTATGTTAAGTTTACAAGACAAATAAATCAACAAAATATATGTTAAATGTCAAAAGTTTCAATATTGAATAACAAAAAACTTTAAAATCAATTATATACATAGTTTCTTCGATAGACTGATACCTGATTATTTCATTTGATCTAATTATTTTTTTTGTCTAGAATTTTCTAACGCAAATTAAATTAGTTAATTTATATCTATCAAAGTTTATATTTTTGACAATATATTAGCTTATACCCCAATATGAAAAACGAAGATGCATTTAAAATATCAATAATGTACGGATATGCACTTTTAACTGTTTTAAATTTTATAGTCGAAACAATCTTATCAAAAAATTTGATTAAATATTTTTTAGATAGTCCTATAGATGACGAAGTTCTATCTGTATATAGATATCAGATTATCTACACTAAACTTTTAAGTTTATTAGAAATTTCTTATGTTGCAAATTTTTATTTTACGAAAAGTTTGAATACTATTAC
>DWCF01006021.1:0-13145 GCA_018230265.1 Delias oraia
ATATCGTCGGCAAAGCGTAGATGCGTGATGTACTCGCCATTGATGTTGATGCCTAGTCCTTTCCAGTTCAAGAGATTTCATGAAATATATATTCTATTAATTTGGAAATTTAAACAAGATATTGTTCATCATTTCCTTGTTTCATAGTGAAAGCCTTATTTATGGTCATCGCCTCTAGTTTAAACACACATTCATTTATGTCACACTTCACACTGTATCGAAATTTCATTATGCTAGCAAAATAAACATACGATTAAGTATTGGAGACTAGATAATTGTAAGGCAAAAGATGGGCAAAGAACCGCCCCGCGACCGCTCCAAATTGTTCTCGCATTAGATTTATCGGCGCGCCACGACGAAACAGCAACAAAGGCAGTGCCTCATCCGTTGACAGCTTTATGATCCTAACAGTTTTTGCTAACGGCCACCCCCACCACCCCCTACTTTATTTATGACTCAAGTTTTATTAATTAGCAGTTTTCGAAAGATGGCGATTTCGTGTATCGCTAATGTCGTTATATCACTGAGTACTGTGGTTTATTTGAAAATGAACAAATTTCATTTCAGTTTTTGATTTTGGGTCTATACACACTATAATTCAGTGAGATAATTATCTACTTTATGATTCTTTTGATTATGAACTATCTCTTACGTTATGTTTAAAACATAAATGTTTGTTATCCCGAAATTAAATCAGATTTAAACTTCTGCATTGGAACATTAGCAAATCACACACCTCGAAAATTCAACCCTGACCGCGCTTTGGGGAAAAACGCCCTCATATCAGGCCCGAGGCGAGTCAATCCGACCCATAAATAATAAATACTAGCACCGTGCGTCTGCAGATAATGGTAATTTACGATTCGCTACCATTGGCGTCAAATCTTTGGCAGCCGACCGGTTAGATCGACGTTTGGGACTTTTATGCCCTAATGTCATTTGGCCGCTTAAATTTGTGTGAATACTTTGAATAGGAATTGGATATCGGATTATAAGATGATTTATAAGGGATAGGTGTTTCATTTTTGTTTTTATTCCTTTTATATTTATATGTTTTAGACGTTTCCGATTTTACCTAATACAATTTGATATAACATATTTTGTTTCTAAATATTTTAATTTAATAAAATCATAACTTGTGATCTAAACTTGTTCAAAACATGCTCAAGTCAACGTAGTACATCATTCTAAATATCGTTTCTGTAACGTTGGATGCCATGCAACATATCAAGGATCCAGACCAGAGAAGATCTGTGACTGCCGTTTAGTTTAAATACTTTTTAGTGTGGCTATTCTTTGCATAAACGTTTAAAGCATTCTTAAAACGATGCATTGTATGTTAAAACTTAAAAGTATAGATTTATTACGTTTAATTGCAATAAGTGCTAACTCAATGTGAAATAATAATTTTTACAAACAGTTCTACTGAATAATAAACCTTCGCGAAACTCAATTATTAGCGTAAAGTTCTATCGTAACTCACACTCACGTCGATCGGAGCTAAAATACGAACAAACGTTGTCGCCTAGCTGGCGGATCGAATAAATTACGAAGATATATTATTATTAAAATTTGGGCAACTTTGAGGCGCTCGGTACTATCGGCCCGGACGAGCGCGGGTTGAGCGCTCAGTAAATATTGTTATTATTTATTATGTTTACGTGTCATATATTTGAAAATATTAAATGATTTATTTTAAGAGTTGTATAGGGGGATACACGGACTATATAATTAAAGAAATGTTTTAGGTTTACGTAAGGCTTAGCGTATAAAACTGTTATATCTATATTTTTGAACGATTAACTAGTAAAACATAGTAACTATCTAGTTATTATTACGTATGGTCTGCTCTCATAGTAAAATATATAAAATTAAAATAATTAAATTAAAATAAATTAAAATAATGTGTGGGTTCCGTTCGCTTATACGGTTCATAAAAGAGGTACACTGATTAGGCATGTGTGACTCGTTCCATTAAAAATACAGTAGTGATATCCATTACATCATACCTAGGCAGATCAAAACTCGGCAGATCAAAATTGTTGTTTTCTTTATATGTAGATTTAGAAAAATAATTCAAAAAAATTTACAATGTGAAAGAAATTTATTCTAGTAAATTGATATTTATAATTGATGAGTGTGCCACTACCACGTTGATTTACAGCGAACGTGGTTCCGTTGCGGCTATCTTACAATGACATTCGCTACGGAAGCTTTCTTTATCGTTTTCTACTCTATATTTCTGGGCAATCTTAATTAAAAAAGATTTTGGTGTCGTCGCTACAACAAGCGCGTAATATTTTATATTATTTTCTGAATATGCTCGACAATATAAAAGATTAAATTTTATTTATTTAAGAAAAAATACAACAATCACATAAATTAATTATGTGGCCTAATCCTTAAAGAGATTTTTATTCAAACCGAATATAATCCTTTGTCATCAGACCCCAACACATGCGGAAACATTATTTAAAGCACTCAACAGTCAACATATGTATAAGAAACAAGTCATACAAACAGAGATTTCATAATTGTTCATAAATAGTATCACATTCAAAAAGTGAAAGATATATAGGTACCTAATTCAGAAAAAGTGATCAATTGTTGTAAGCTTAATTAAAATTTCCTCCATGTTACTTGCTAGACCCTCAGATGTAGAAAACATCAAACGAAAAATTTAAAGTAACAGCTTGACGTTGCCTAATTCAAAATTCTACTTTATTTATAGAATTAATATATACCTACTCTAAACTATTTGAATTCAGAAGCTTCTTCACAACAACTTAAAACTAATACCGTCAAGTCTGGATAAGCGAGAATTCAAGGGACCACATTCTCATTCTCGCTTAAAGAGGTTTCTCACTAACCCGAGTTTCTCGCTAATGCATGTACAGGGCTAGCGTTTCTCTCTTCTAGAGGTACGCAGCAATAACAAGAACGTACAAGTCACAGCAAATATGCACAACATATATGTTTTTAATAGTGTGTAACGTTATTTTCATTAGATTTCGACATATAAGTACTTCATAAGGGTAGGTATCGAGATGCTTACGAAAATAAAACAAAAATTCATGCACTATGTAATTTTTATTGTAGCTATAGTTCCTCCTGAATAAAATAAATAAATAAATCTCGATGTTCGCGTATAGAGGTATAAATAAGCAGCAGTCTCACTTACGGAGGTCCATGAGGGAAAAACGACTCTCTCTTACAGAGGTTTCTGTATCTCGCTAATAGAGGTTTTGGGATTTTAAAATGACGTGTCCTGGCTATTACTCACTTCTAGAGGTTTCTCACTTATCCAGTTTAGACTGTATTTGTTTATCAACACTTTAATTTTAACAAAATACAATGATGTTTGAACGCCCTCTGAAAAATTTAATGGAAACTACTTTGCTTTCACATTATGGTCATAGACCATATACATGCTGCCAGCTAGTGTAACGAAATGTACTGAATGGCTTAAATCGATATTTTTGCTGATTATAAATAACTCTTTAAATTAATAAACAACGATTTCTATATTATAAAATAAGAACAAAGTATTACCTTGTGAATGTACCTTGGTATGTGACCATATTTCTCTTAGCTTGAATGCCACCTTGTGTCACTTCTTCAAACTCCATAGTGCCTAGTGACCATAACGGCTGAATTGATTTTTTAATATAATCAAAGAAATCGATAATTTGAATTATTATTAAATTAAATATATGTATTTACTTTATGAACTAAAATTCTTTTAAGATTACACGTCACAAGAATTTTCTTTAGCTTATGTTTTGATCATTATAATAATTACTTCTGTATTAGCATAAACAAAATAGTCAAGTATATACCTTTAATAGCAAAGTAAAAGAAATGTGCAGGCAAACATTTCAAATACCAAGGACAAAAGTAAATAACCAAAAAGGATCCATATTAAACTGGATGATTTACGTGGATGTCTCTCTCCGCCGCTAGGTGGCGCTAGGCGAATAAGTGAAGCCATTTTCGTGTACTTAGCAAGTGGCCTGCCGGGTTATTTATCGGGCCATTATCGCGCGAACCTCTAAATCATCACGTGACGCCGTACGGGGACTAATGAATGGGACGTTACTTTTTTTTATTTATGAAATTGTTCGCGAAGCACTTAGGAAAATCTATTAGCCCCTCGGTAAATACGAAGCGTTTTATTTTTAACGTGGTTGTTTATATTTCGACAGCCGACTTATGGTCTAATATCAATTTGGATTTAAACACTATACAGAACAATATAAAGAAATTTAAGATTCAAAGGACTAATTTGGAATTAAGCAAAATACAGCGCAATTAAAGAATATTAAGATTCATAAAAGGTGGACTAAAAATAAAATACAGTACAATACTATAAAATTATAGATTCATAATATGTATGTTGCCAAATGCTTTCCATAAAGATCGAAAAGTAGGTTTTTGTGAAATGTCTTATAAAATGATGTAGGTATGTGATCTCGCCATCACGTGGCGGATGCCATCAGATAAAAAAATTAAATCACTTCATATGACACTTCATAAGCCAATTCATAATGACATTAGCAGAACATGTTCTGTATTAAATAGATAATAATATCAACCCATGCATATCACTTTTATAAAACGTATCTTTTATTTAATTATGAATATTATCAAGGTTTTTATATTCTGGCGTTGACATAAATTTATACCATCTAAGGACGCTTAAATGATATCCAATTCATTTTGATGATACAAAGTTGTTCAACAGTATGTTTTTTTTATTCTACTTTTATAGTAGAAATACCGGGAACGGGGCAAGCGGGTCTCCTTAATGGTCACTTAGCGGGCCCCTTAAACGGTATAATTTGAGATGTCTCTGATATTTTCACTCACCTAGCAAAACACAGTAAAAGTACTTTACCACGCTGGTATTCTGTGAACTCCTTGTATCACAACGGAAGAGCCCGCCCAATCAGTACGGTATGGTTCTCCCACGAGCAAATATAGGTTTTATATAAATTCTTTGTTGAAACACAATTGTTAATGAGATAAGCATTAAATATTTAAGTGTGTAGAATATTATATTAAAGACAATTAATAGAACGTCATACGTGAATGTGGATGGGGCAGATACCTCCTCCCGTCAAAGGACATTAAATTAAAGTCTGTTGTCTCATATCGATCGGGGATAGCGACACTCGTACCTGAATAACCCAATAATTGTGTACATAAATCATTTGAACGACTTCTGATAATTCTCCCTTTTAACTAAATGTATGGTACAAGGTATAAGATAGGTATCCACAATAATTATACATGTTTGCTGTTTTTTTCTACATACTTTGATTTTTGTATTTAACATAATTTTATATCTAGCTTACCTATGTAATATATTATTTTAATGATATTGTATTATATGAAAATAATAATACTAACATTATTACAATAGTTTTATTTCATTTATATCATTGAAGAAGCCTGTTGCTATGTAGTTTTTTTTACGTTCATGTAGACGTATTATAAATCTACGTAGTATTTTGTAACATAAAAATAAAGTTATATAAAAATTAATATGTTTTATATTTTTTTATTCTTGATTTATTTCTCTGTTTAGTTATAGTTATTAACCTATTATCTATTAAAATATATCTCAAAGAATTTTGTTTTTATATATGTGAATAGACTAATACACATTTAGACAACAGTCGCCACCGCTTTACGTCCACGTTCCATGGCGTCGCGTAATTTTCCCTCACCGTAAGGGTTTGAACCACGATAACATGATACGTGCGATCGCGACTTTTCAACCTTTTGTTAGCAAAGACGATACTGCGCTGCTCTGCGTTTGTCACATTTTATTTTCAAAGGAACGCCTTTATTTGAATCTAATTTATAATCTTTCCGTTGCCCTTTGCTTGTGTCTTTTGAAAATTGTTTTGTCTGATAGAGCCTCGAGCCTTCACATATAAAATAAATTAAACAATTACATAAGGGTCTACGTCGCTTATAAGCACGTAAGTATAATAAATAGGTATTTTTTAAATGTTTTTACACAATCACACAATAAACATCCAAGCCATCATTGCTTGTTACATCCCTATTTCAAATATAAATACGTGAATTTACTTATAAGTAACCAAATAATAATACAATATAGAAATAGCATCACAAAATTCGAAGTTACGCTTATCTATGGAAACGTTGGAAGTTTTTAAGCAATCATAGTTTACAATGGCAATGTTTCGCTGGCCATGGGATCATTTCAAAGGCACAACATGTTGGGGTTCCTGTAATTAAGCGTTGTACCCATCGGTAGAGGCAGATCGGTCGGAGCGATAGCGCGCTTACACACTTCTCGATTACCACTCTATTTATTGGACAACTTTAATTCACTACCTTTGTCTATGACTTCTGATCGATATGATTTATTCTTAATTAGAGATTCCTAACATTTCGCCGATAGTGGCTCGTAATTATAATGCACTATCTACGCGTACCTGTGTTTGATTATCGCTCTGAATAGAATTTATTATTTAAAGCTTTGACAGTGGCCAGGCAAGTGTCTTAACACTGTACTACCCCTGAGAGAGCCATGCTGACGCACTAATTTGACGTTGACTGCTATGACGGGTGTCTCATTCAAATTCATTCATGTCAGAAATGGATCTTGGAAAAGTCAGAAACTAGAAGACATACGATCTTTTCCGAGGAACCATGTCATTGATTTTAATAAGAAGAATAAATGCATTCATACATTGAAAAAAAACCTGTACTCAGCTCGGGAATCGAATCCGGTTGTTTTGAAAAAATAAACTTAGGTGCTTTATTAAATGATTAGGTCTTAAGCGGTAAATGGCTCTATGAAATATGAGGTCTAAAATAAGTCTAAAGCATTGTTTTCACATACTCTAATTTATTACAATACCTAAGTATTTTATGTTAAAGATAAGGTATATTATGTCTACATGCTAAAAAAATAGTTCGCATTTATAATGTGTACGTAGAAGCTATAATAGCACTGAATAGTGAATAGGGATGATAACAGTCAATCGGTTTAATTTAACAATTATATTGCCGCTATAAACGTTTGCATGAGAATTGTAAGCATCTCTCGTATATCCAGGTTGAATCTATCACTGTCTGGATTTCTCAAATCCCACAAGTATAACACGATTTTGACATATCATTGATCTATCCAACCGCGATCATTTCAACAGCAAGCTCCCAAGACGTCAACAGTTGTGCAGACACTGTTAGGGTGAAATAAATGATTACTATACATTGCGGTATGGCCACCGTTGAACAATAGTTTTGCGAACAAAATGAGTAATGTATTTCACTCAACGCGAGAGTGACTTTTTGCGCTAGTGGTGTTTACATACACATACAATTCTGTAAAGTCAAATGTTCTACTATTAGCTTAGGCAATTTTAAACTGTAAGCGAAAAAACTTAGAGTTTGTTTTCTTATGTTTTAATATTTACGTGTATCTTGAGTGCGTAAAGAGTAGATAGTGTGAAAGACAGGTTCTATCAAGAGGTGACAACTACATATTGGACGGTTACCTCTGTTTAGAATTGCACCGAAATTGGCTCGTTCCGACAATGTTTTGTAAATGTCAAACTACCTTTGAAATATTGTGTGACATGTTTGTTCGGTTGGATATATGTGAATACGAAATTAAGATCCACACTAGCTTAAAATAAATTTTATTTTAAAAAAAATTCACCTACAAAAATTTAGCAGAAGGAGTAGATATGTATATACGCATCGTAATTAAGTAAATATATTTCCACGTCGGTTGCAATGAATATTTCCTTGACAGGACATAGATGATTAGCCTATGGCTATCCTTTAGGTTTTTTGTTACCGCGTCTAATAAGGACACAGAACTTCAAACGTTTTGAATGCCAGAGGATACTATACTAATCAATTTTACTATATTTGTTGTAATATTGGGTATATTTTTTTTAATTTTTGTTTATGGTAGCTATAGCGGGCAACGGAGCAGGTGGGTAAGGTTCTATATGGTAAGAGAACACCACCGCCTATGGACAACCGCGCCACAGTCCGCGCATTATTTATGTTGCCAGCTTTTTACGCATGTTCAGCGACGTTATTAAGTCCTCTAATATCGTCACATCCTCGGCGAAACACAGTAGAAGCACCGTTTCAAGTGGGTATTACTACAATTTAACGCTGAGTATTATATGATCCCGTGGTAACACTTCGGACGAGCCGGCACAATAAGAGCGTTAGCATATGCTTCAGCATCCTTGCCCATGGGTGAGGAAAGTTATACAATCTACATCTAAAAATATTTGTTAAATACTGAAACGAACTGATATTAAAAAGAGGTGCACAATAAGAAATTATTTTATTATCATACCGAAACAAAATCAAATTGTATTCATCCCAGCCGGCACTTACAAATCATTCAAGAAAGAAACCATTCCGATCGTATTGATTTATTTCCTATTATTAATTTGAAAAAACGAATCCCGAACGAGTTATTTATTAAAACGTTAAACCCTCAATCTGATAAGTCCATATTTATTGCTAGTTTTTCTTTTGTAGCATCATATGTGCGACCTTCGGCTGTTATACCTTGAATAAATTAGTATAAGAATGTCGGATGGGTGACGTTTTAATACAATTTCTGTGATAAAATCCCGGATTTCGTCCTTTGATGTTTAATTATTTTATATTACATTTTATTTTTTTTTAATTATTTTACATTTGTGGGGCAGGCATATTTGGAAATAAAAATCGTTTTAGGGTATAAAAATAAATACTTTATTTAGGAAATTCAAGAAATAAGAATCTGTAGGCAGATATCCAAATTGCAAATGGTCTTTATTTTGAATTTGGGAAAGACCGTACTTTCTAAAGATTTTTATAAAATTTCACATAATATCCAATAAAAGTTATGTATTCTTATAGTTAAATAAAATTTTTAATGTTCACATATAGATCACAATGTATTAATTTTCGATATAATATTAATATCTTCTTTACTTTGAAGTTATATAAAGTAAATACAGAGATTTTAAAGCCATTGTTATTCGTTGCCAGGGTCTCTAGATAGACGCAATATAAAGGCGTATAAATAATAAGGACAGCAGAATACAGTATGCAAATACACATCTGCCTCAACACCTTGCAGTGGCCGCGATATTTACAAACGTATGTAAAAGTTTTTTGGACACAGTAATGCTTAATAAGGTATAAAGATATTTATTATCATAAATTATGCTTACATATTTTACATGAGAAATTAACTACACATTTAAATAAATGATACACTCATTACTCATTAGTCATTACATTTTTATGTTTCACATCAATTTAAAAAAAATAGTAAGTGTACGAATAAGTAGAGTTACTCCAATAGTTGGAATGTAGGTACTGGTACCTATCCAGAGTAAAAGGTTACCCTTCATTGAAAGCACCATATTGAGCTACTAGGCACACTGTAAAGATAATATCTTCTTTATAGTATAGCTGACAACGGGGCAGGTGAGTCTCCTGTATGGTAAGAGAACACCGCCGCCCATGAATAACCGCGCTACAGTCCGCGTATTGGAGGTGTTGCCGGCTTTTTACACCAGTTATGAGGAACTTTTAAGGACCTCCAATATCCTCATTCCTCACTCACTCTATGCAAATATACGAGTACCGTTTCATATTGAGTATTTTGTGAGCCCGTGGTATCACTTCGTATGAGCTGGCCCAATTCGTGCATCAGCCCATGCTGCACATGGCTCTCCCACGGGTGACGAATCTAGAAGACTGTTTTAGTATATAGTCTTAATAAAGACTGGTAGTAGAGCAAAACTGGTACGGATGTAGAGAAAACCATCAAAGGTATTATAAAATAATGTTTTACCATTATTGTTAGTAATAAAAAAACACTGAATGCAAATTTTCCAGTACTTTTACGTCGAAAGAATGCATTACTAAGAAAATCGTAATTACCGATAAATAGTAAAGCTGCGCCTATTCCATAAAAATGCTAGCGGCGAAGTGCAGACTGAAACACAATTAAATCAGCGGTGATCTAAGATCGAGATACCATCAGATGCGCCCGCACACTAGTGATAATACCGACCCGACAATTAAACTCCATTCGTACTGGGCCGAACCACGTCACTATTGATTTGTGATTGATCCTATATAGATCATCCAGTGTGCTAATTTCACCTTTCAAACCATAGCAATAAAATCGATATTAGAACGGAATCGATCAGCCAATATAAGGGCATTCAAGTCCTTTGCCTTTACAGCAGGCAAAGCAACTTATTTTATAAGTTACAACGATTTCTACTGACTTCCATTTACATTCATATTGTATGGAAATAAAGATCATTTTGCTTTTAACATTTACCGCGTGCGAGTTTAAACATTTTCAACTTTATAACTTTATAGAAGATTCCTGACGTTGACTGATTAGATTTTTTGTGAATCATACTTTTCCTAAGGTGTTATTATGTATGGAAATGTATTGATATGATATACAGTGATGGAGGCGGAGCTTATGGGCGGATATAAATAATGGCTATTTAGTTTTAATTGTTCTTTTTTAAAAAAAGTTTGAATTATGTAAGGTTAAATATAGGAAAGATAATTTAAATAATAGATTTTGGGGATGATGAAATAAACCAATTTGCAATATGTCAATACAAGTATTGGTTTGTTGTACCTTACATCTGGGTATTAAAAGTAATTATATTAAATCGCTTGAGAAACGTTTTGAATATGTATTAAATAAAAAGATCTATATAAATACAATTTTCGTGTCACAATGTTCGTTCACATATTCCTCCGATACGGTTTGACCGATTCTTATGAAATTTTGATGCATGTTGAGCAGACCATCATATATCATCCCGTATAGAGCGCAGAGTTTGGACTCATCCCCAGCCAGTCTCAACTGACGCCAGTACCCTGGCATTCTCACGTTCAGCAATGCGTAATACCTGAGTCTAAACTATTTTCGGCCATTATTGTTTGTGCATCTATCGTAGTAGTGACGCTTTTTTATAGTATAGCGGACGACGGATCAGGTGGGTCTCCTATAAGGTAAGAGAACACCGCCGCCCACGGACAACCGCGTCACAGTCCGCGAATTAGTTATGTTGCCTGGTTTTTAAGCCGCTTAAGTTGAATTTTTAGGGTCCTCTGATATCCTCATTCACTTAGCGAAATAGTAGAAGTACCGTTTAAAGTACAATCGTTGTACGATGATTATTCTGTAATCCCGCGAGGTATCACTTCGGACGGTGCATATGCTTCAGTAAGGCTCTCCCATGGGTGCGACAGTATTAAGACACTTGCCCAGCCACTGTCAAACCTTTCTGGAAATCGAAATCAAAATTCCTTTATGGTAGACTTTTCACTGTGTTAGCTCGCATTGTCATGAGCCTCTCATAAATATTCCCTAGAAATAGTGTATAGGGCAAAACAGCATTTGCCGGTCAACTAGTTTTTAATATACAAATATGTATTTGAACTTAAAATGCGTTTAACGCAAAGCTATTTTCTAGTAACAGAGGAAAATTCAAGAACAACGAAGCATAGTTCCCTTCCGTCAGACGGAGGATTGAAAGTTAGTAATTAAGACGACAATAAATTACTAAAAGGCGGGGTCCGGTAAGGCTGCACTCACACGGAGCAACATTTTTATTAAAGGTCTCTTAGCGGCCATTGGTATGTGGCGGACACTTCTCCATCTGCATGATTAGACCTTCGCGCGTATAACTCCTAATATTTAAATGAAAAAATTATATTCTGTTATCAATTTTATTAATGCTTTGAATATCGAAGGTGTAACCTCTACACCAGTTTTCTTTTCATAAGGTAAAAGAAAAATTTATTACTCTTGTAATTAATTAAATTATATTAAATTATCCTACAGGTTGAATGTAGTAATATTATAATCCGTGGATTTAAAATAAAAACAATTATAGTGAGCAAATAAGATGGCATATAAAAATAATAACTTTTTATCGTGGCGTAGATATTATTTCATCATCATCATCGTTATTTCACCCGTAAGGCGTCCACTGCTGGACATAGGCCTCCCCCTTGGACCTCCTGAATACACGTCGGAGGCGACCTGCATCCAGCGTCTACCGGTGCCCTTTATAAGATCGTTTGTCCACCTTGTGGGTAAATTATTATTTTTTCTTTCGTTAAAAAATAATTTATTTATATTAACACAAAAAATAAATGATTAAAGACTGATTTCAAAGTGAAAATTGCCTCTGTAAATATGGCCTTACGTGAAATCATGTCTTGTCGGAGTGACACGGCATCTACTGTTAATTGCTATAAACATAGGAATTTCGGCGAAACCCGTAAGATTTATGTAGTTTTGTTTAAGATGCGCGGCTCAATTACAATATCAGTATGTCTATGTTCTTCTATTCATATATGATTCAAAGTTACACCACTAATATTTGACTTTGTGTTCAAACAAAGCAGAACCTTGTATTCCTTTACATTTCATTTCTTTCTCTTCTTTTACTTTTCTTTTGTAAACTTTTTCAATTATTTTATTCTATAACGGAGAACGGATCAGGTGGGTCTCTTATATGGAAAGAGAACTGCACCGCCCATGAACAACCGCGCCACAGTCCGAGCATTGGTTGTGTTGCCGTCGTTTTAGGCATTTTTAAGAGCCTTCGATATTCTCACTCACTTTGCAAAACACAGTACAAGTACCGTTTCACGCTGAGTATTCTGTGAGCCCGTTCGGAAATCTATAGCGATTTAGCCTTTTACAGATGATAGGTACTTATTGCTACTTCTTTAGATAGATTAGTCACTAGTCCTATGAAAGACATGACAGCGCACACAACATTTACATTCACATTACAGGATTTACAGGTAGTCAATTTTGTTTATACTCTTTAAAAAGTCAATGATAAGCAGTACAACCTCTTTTTAAATTAGGATATTCTTAAGTGATAATTTAGTGAGATGTGTTTGTCCACCATCAGGAGAAAGGTACTAATATGTTTAAGAAGAGCTAGGTTACGTAACTTTGTAGTAAGTTGGTACTAAATAGATAAATAAATATTCTATATATATATATATAAAAATGAAACCCGTTTTCCGTTGTCATCGCATCACGCGTGAACGGCTGAACCGATTCCAATAATTCT
>DWCF01006022.1:0-13143 GCA_018230265.1 Delias oraia
GCATAGGAGATTTGGAAAAACCCTGATAATTTAAAATCATTACAGCCTACATTAAAACAGCCCGCGGATCGATATAAATAAGAGAACACCGCCGCTCATGGAGAATCGCGCCTCAGTCAGCGCATTGATTGTGTTGCCGGATTTTTACGCCACTTAAACTTCATTTTAAGGGCCTCCAATATCCTCAATCACTCAGCGAAACACAGTACAAGTACCGTTTCACATTGAATATTCTATGAGCCCATGGTATCACTTCGGGCGAACTGGCCCAATTAGTGCGTCCGCATATGCTTCAGCATGGCTCTCTCACGAAATCAAATTGAATTTCGTTGCAACATTATAACTACATGGACAAGTATTTAATTAAGAACATTTTATACAGTGTGATGTAATAATAAATTGTTGGTTTGTGAAATGAAGACTAAAATATTGATTAACTTAATAAATCTATCTAACTAGTATTGTGTATAAGTGTTTAAGTATATAAATCTTTCGTAAGTTTAAATCGTCATCGTAAAACCAGTTTTGAATCAAATTTAAGTATTATTTTTTATTTTAGATACAACATTATATATTAAAACTGAATAATTTGACTGTCGATTGATTGAAACTTAAATAAATTATTGGAAATCAATTCACAGGTAAATAGTTGAACACGTATTTACAAATAATGAATCTAAAATACCGCCCTTTATCAATATAGTTATTTTTCAATGCACTTTGATGTTAGAGCTATCTTCAGTTTTATATATTTCGCATACACCGTGTATACCCATCAACACCTCAAAAGAAACCCGTAGTGAAGTAATAAGAAAAGGTAAGAGCGCCCCATTGAATGATAACTCCGGCCCTTTGTCGCCGGTCCGTCTTGACGAATCGAATTAAAAGGCTTATTGTGTCTACGTGCCAGCCCTAAGCCGAGACGTTTTTGTTTCAAGCAAACTAAAATATTACGGGCTATTCACTAGATCTTCGAGGGGAGAAATCGCTACTTGAATTTGTACTCAATTTTTAAGGGACTGTCAATTAAGAGTTGCTTATTGGAGTCCTAATGCGTTAATTGTTGAAATGCAATCTCGCTTTTAATCATTCAAATGTCTTTGATTGAAATGAAATGTTCTGACAGATTTATGGCCGTTTTTCATTAAGGTTTTATTAATTTTTAGAAAATGACAGTCACACCAGTCAATTTATTATTAATTTAATACAATTTGAGTAATTAATTTTATAAAAGGTATCAGAAAAAAGTAGTCTATAAAACATATTAAAGTATGTATATTAATTATTTATTTTAGTATATGTAAAAAGAAGATATATTTATTCCTATGTCCAGCAGTGGACGTCTTACGGCTGAAATGATGATGATTTCTTTAATATGTATAGCTGGCTGTTTAGGCAATATATAAAATAAAGAGTATATCGAAGGCAATTTAAGCGGCGTAAAAAGCCGGCAACACAACCAATTCGCAGGCTGTGGCGCGGTTTTCCATGGGTGGCGGTGTTCTCTTACTATATAGGAGACCCACCTGTTAACCACCCGTAACCCACCCGTTGTTCGCTATACTATAATTTTATTTTAAATATATAATTGTTTGGACCGGGATTCGAACCCGATACCTCTCGACATCAACGGATTACAGAAGCGTGCGCTTCGCGTTACTAATAATTACAGTAAATTTAAATAATTGACAATAAAATGTCGTTTTATAAGACTTATTTTCTTACGGATTGTAAATTAAATAAAGCACCTACGCCATGTGATGCACTAAAAATTGAAGTTTTAATCCCATCAAACATAACTACAAAACAACACAATTCACCTAAAAATAGAAAAACGACTTTTAATTTACAATCTCTTGAATAATATTTTATTAATTTTATGTATTTTACACTTTAATAAAAATCTATATTTTCCATTACGTCTGTGTATTGAACTTATTTAGTTTAATCCTAAACTGGCTTTAAAGTGCCATGAGTACTTAGCTAATATTCGATTTTGTTACAGGCTTCACTGCGGCAGCGTGCACCATCTCCCACAGATCAAAGTAAGTATCGCGTTATAGAGTATCCAAAAGCTAAAAATAAAGTAATCCAACGCTTATCCCATAACAGCCACTTCCCTTGTACAACACGACTTAATTATTCATGACATCGCGACGTCTTATAACGTCCGTGGCCGACAACCACGATAAAAATATAGAAAGACGTTCTTTAATGAGCACCGTACAATATTTATACACAAGCAACCCTAAATGCTAGGGTGGAGAGTGGAAAAAATGGGCAATTTCACGTAATGTAATATGTATATTTAACGTAAAGCCAGTGTTGAATTTTGTCGCCCTGTTTAGTTATGAACACTCGACTTCGTAAGAATCGTGGGAGAGCCATGCTGAAACATATGCTGACGCACTAATTGGGACGGCTCGACCGAATCAATACGACGGGCTCACAGAATACTCAGCGTGAAACGGTACTTGTACTGTTTTGCAGAGTTACAACCAATACACAAACTGTGACACGGTTGTTCATGGGTGGCGGTGTTCTCTTACCATAAAGGAGACCTATCTGCTTCTTAGTCCGCTAAAGAATAAAAAAAAATAAAAAAATGAACGACGCTTTAGTTTTTATGTAGAAAAACTTTCTTTAGGATCCGAATAACATATAATAAGAAATCTTAATAACATCTTCCTACATAGGTATACATTATAATATAGTTACACAAATGGGGATAATATCAAATTTAGTGCTAATAATATTAAGGAGCTTTTAAATCTGTAGGTACCATTTTGATTGCACACTGTAAGTAGCCAGGATTTTTATTTCTTCAATACGTTGGCGGTTGGCTCCCCTCGAACCTCTTGACGGAAACCCTCAATCTAATGATACGGCTGCGTTAAAAAACACAAGGAAATTTAATAACGCCAGCCCACAGCCTTAAAGAAAACAAAGAAAATTTAATTTCGACGATTCCCACATGCTCAATAACGTTTAGGAGTCGTTTTATTTTAAATTAAAAATCTCAACCTATTTTTCATACCTATTAGAATTTCACAAACATCAATTATAAAATAAAATCAATTATCAATTTAGAATAATTTTATCTTCATGCATAGTATACATAAAGCAATGTCTTTTCTGTATATTATGTATATTTTAATAGTAAAAATTTATTTCCTTAATTAAATGTAACTGAAGATATTAAATATATTATGTATGGTTTTAAGAATATATAATATAATTATATAAGTATACTACAATTTAAAAATATACATAAAATAGAGAAATCATTGTGCTTTCTGTGTATAGAATTTCATACCGTGGGTAAGCCATGCTGAAGCATCTGCTGACGCACTAATTGGGCCGGTCGTCCGAAGTGATACCACGGGCTCACAGAATACTCAGTATGAAACGGTACTTGTACTGTGTTTCGCAGAGTGAGTGAGGATATCGGAGGCCCTTAAAAATTGGAGTAAAAATGCCGGCAACACTACCAATGCGCGGATTGTGGCGCGGTTGGTGATGGGCGGCGGTTTTCTCTTACCATATAGGAGACCCATCTGATCCGCTGTCCGCTATCATCATCAATCATTTCAGCCGTAAGACTTCCATTGCTTGACAAAGACTTCCCCTTGGACTTCCATTAATACCTGTCGGAGGCGACCTGCATCCAGCGTCTTCCGCCAGTCTTTTTCTTTTTCTTCTGTCCGCCATTTATAGTAAAAAAAAAACTGTTTGAATTAAAAAGTCGAAAGAAAGAAAACGTAAAATGTTTCATTTTATTATAGGTATATTGTTATTGGCAATTTTACCATAGTTATATTTATGTATTATTTACTAATGTAAAAGGCACTTAGAAAATGAAATCTTGTAAAAGAATTAAAAGTTTAGATGAAAAAACAACAATCCGGATGTAAAACTTGCATATCACCTTACATTTAGCCAGTAATTATCCGGTACAGAGCCTCGACACATTTCAAAGGTAAGCAAATTAGTTCCCTACTTAATGATCCGACAAAGGGCGTAAATCTTTTTAAAACCCCGAGTGTTTCCTTTTCCCGTAGGGTAAACGTAAAAAAATATTTGCATAAGCTCACCCCGCATATATGCAAATCGGCCCATACGTGGAAAAGCGGTGAAAATTGTATCAAATTGTTACGACACGTAGGCTTTCCCGACAATTTGTCAAGCGGGCTATAATTATTTTGAGCCCCGTGCCTGCTGTGAATTAGGCACACCGTTTAATATGGAGCTTGAATGGGAAATTTCTTTGAATATTTAAATGTAAAAAGTTTGGTGAACTTCACTATATGTATAAAGTCTCTTTTTATGAAATAAAATATTTACAGAATACTTTAAGATGTAATTCCATAGTGTTTGAATATAGATTTGTTTATTTTGTGCTAATTAAATTAAAAACCACGGTAATAGTCTATAAGTCAGAAAAAGATTGGCATCAGGCAACAAGTGTTGGTTCTCTTATCATTAAAAATTCTTTATAGAAAATCATATAAAAAGGCTGATCTTTCTGTAAACCAAACGTCGATAAACATTTGCAACACGGGTTTCCCACGCCTCTCAATAAAAACAAAGTGCGATCGAACGGACGTTACCCGCTCGAATTAAGCCGGCTACCAGCCATTCGCTCCACCTAAAAAACATTATACGCCACCTGTGGCTTACGTTATCGTATGCGTATCTGCGGAAATGGATGCTGCATCCTACATTGGTATAGTTTACACAAAAACAGGAAACGGTTGTTCGTTTCACCTCGATAGTTGTCGTTCCCCAACTGAGTTTTTAAGGCATTTTCTGCCGCGCACCACTACTCCGTAGAATTATCTAGGGCCTTTGAAAAAAGAACGTTCCTATTCCATAAAAGGCTGGCAACGCATCCGCGGCGCAGCGATGGCTGGGGGTGTCCATGGGTGGAGAACCGCTTATCATATATAAGCCATTTGCACCCATTTTATTCTCATAAAATATGATAATTAAAACTATTAAAATAATTACAAAAATAACTAGAACTTAATAGAGGCAATCACTAAATTAATCATACTTCAAGCATATTATAAGTTATACTAACATTAACTACAATATTTTAAATTTTGAAGTATTTATTTATCTAGGCTGCATACATATGCAGTTGCCACTTTATTACAACTATCCACCGTCATTTCCAGTAGGATCGCATCCAGGTTTTCCACAACGGGCCGCATCAATTCACCGGCTGGATGTGTTCGCAATTATCATTCACGCAGTGCTCCTGACCGGGGCCAGTACACTCAATTAACACGCCTATCGCATTCCCTTCAATTGCCACTACAGATATATTGACTTCCGGTAGTTTTATACCTTTGATTCTGTTGTATGTAAAAATAATAGGAGAATGATATTAGTTTAATTATTATAATATTTTACTTATTTAAGTGTTTTTTAAAATTTATTATTATGTATTTTCCAATTATATTAGCGCAAACACTTTAGCGGCTTAAAAAGTCGGCAACACAACTAAATTGTGGAATGCAGTGCGACTGTCCATGAGCGTTGGTATTATCTTACTATCAACAAGAACCTGCCTGATTGGTTGACCGCCATATGGTAAAAAAAATGTAAACTACAATATTTAGCAATATTGGGAATTTATCCTGAAGAAAAATGTGAAACTATTCCAAGTAGCCGAGGAAAAATTTTCCCACGGTTATGAGGTCTTAATAGTGAAGCGGGCCTGTATGAAGTCGGGCGCATAAAAGCGATAAAGGTGAGCAGAAAATCCGGACAATAAAGTCGACAAAAAGGCTGAGTGAGGGCTAGTACGGGGGAATAGTTCGTGAAATTTGGAAGGGTCCTGTAGCGTGCACACTTTACGACGGTCCTCTCACTAAACCTGGCTATTACGTCGGGTTAAAAGATCGTCCTACTCGCAATATAAAGATGCCGGGGCAAGATTTGTTGGCGGTTTATGGATGTAGAAGGGTTGTTAGATGCGGTATTATGATCATGTCGAGTGGAGTCGTACGGTATCCAGAAGTCAACATTGCGAACACGATGGAGTACTTTCGAGGGCAGTATAAGAACATGGAAATGGTAAATCTCATTTTATGCATTATGAATTCGAGTTCTCGAGTCTGTTTACAGTTGCAATTCAGCTTTGGAGAGGTTAATGCGGTAAAAGACAGAATTATGTCCGGGGAGCCATTTTGCTTTTAACGTTTCATAGATAGATACTCTTATTTTTATTCCGCGGCGCATATTAAATTTCCACAAAGTGCAGATTAGCAAAAATTGAGCTTCATTCAGCTGCGATCATTAAAGTTTTAGTTGAACAAAGCGGAGAATTGTTAAGCCGGAATAAAACAATGCACACTCGTTTCATTAACCAAATATTCAAACAATATGAACTAACGTTTACACGTTCACAAAGCTCTTGAATTCAAGCACCATTTGATATCCAGAGACGTTTGTGGCTAATTGCATGGACGGAGGGAATAAACAACGTGCCGAGGTTCACAGGTGTTTGTGGAGAGCCCTCACGTAAACACTGCTTGGCACTTCCTTTTGCGGAACAACTCCTTTGCAACTACAATCTCGTAGCTAGCATTGTCTTTGTTTTAATAAAATAAATCTAAGTTACAGAATGTATGTTACAGTAATGTGTATGTTACAGAATGTATATTTATATATATATTTATAGTATATCGGACAACGGAGCAAGTGGGTCTCCTATACGGTAAGAGAACACTGCCACACATGGACAACCGCGCCATAGTCCGCACATTGGTTGAGTTGCCGGCTTTTTACGCCACTCAAGCGGCCACGATTGCAACAATATTAAGACACTCGCCCAGAAACGGTCAAGCACTTCCATCGACTGAATAAATTAAAATATAATTTAATTTAACATTTTTTTATAAATGAAATTATAATTTATAATTGTCCGGACCAGGATTCGAACCCAATACCTCTCGCTTCATGGTAGACTTATTAAACGACTTAGCTACGAGGCTCTTAAAGTTTATCAATTGTTTGATTCCATAATTTAGATAAATCTTGTTTTATTAATATAACAAGAAATGAGTATAGCTGGTTTTTCTAATACATCAGTACAAGTTAGTACATCGTTATATTTGAACGCTTCAGTAATATCAATACTTGTTGGATACAAAGCACCACCATTTCTAACAGTTACAAATCTTTTTGTACAAGTTTTTTAAAATAAATATGTGCAATTCAAATAAGATTTAAACTTAAGCTATTTCTTAATATCATTAACTAGCGTCGCTTCTATCGAGTGTAGTAAAAACAAATTATCCTTAAAGGTGCGGTTAGGATTCAGACGTGGTCAATCCTTCGGACCTGCCGTGTGAACTAGCGCTTTGAGCTCGCAAATACATACCGCAAACGTTTGTAAACAGACTATTTCAGACACTAGGGATTCGGGTTTGCAAGTCTGATATTCATTAGCATTTAAATATAACGATAAAACTGGCAAACATAGTTTTAAAAAAACTTGTAAGGTGAATTTTTTTTTATTACTGAATACATTATTTCATCATGTAACATTGAATGTTGTCTCAAATTATCTTTTAAAGGTAAATGATTACAAAAAATAAGATTATTCATTTGTAAATTTTTATTGTTTATTTAGTTTGATAGTAGTTCGTTATTTTTATTATATCTATACCATAGTGATGGCTTTAGGTTTCCTCCAGTAAAATTATAGTTATAATTATAATATTATTTTATTACTTTGGCCGAGTTAAAGTATGCCAATAAGAATAACTTAAAATCAGTATTTATCAAAAAAAATCATATTGTAAATCACAACTCAATAAAGATATAAAAGTTGAAATTTCCTACATCCGTAGCGGGGTTTTTCTGAAAATAATTATGCAACTTTGGGCGGGCGGCGCCGCAAGCGGCCTGCATATTACATGAGAATAACTTTACGTATTTCTTTAATATTTCACCGTGGGAAATTCTCTGGCTTACATATTTCAAATGTTTTCTCTTTACTTACGATATACATACCGTAAGAATAATATTCATCATTATTCGATATTTGAATACGCTTTTTATTCTTAAAAGAATAGAATATTCAGTACAAATTTTTATATTATAGAGTAGAAATCTTATTCTGTACAGTCTATAACTACTGAATATCAAACTACTTGAAATAATATTCCATATCTTACGTAAATATAAAATAAAACTGACAAAAGTTTGGAAGCGGCGCGTAGCTGAGCGCTAGAGGCAGTCCGAACATAGATCACAGTATATATTTGCTTTGACGGCACGTATATTATACACACTGATGAGATTGCACTTGAGACTTAATTTCATTTCCTAATACGCTCCACGTATTTGCTCACCATCCATCATGTTTGCACAGAGCCACACTTTCTCTAGACGCTATTTTCCCTTTGTCTAGACGAATTCTTACCTTACATTAAAAGCGAAACAATTGTTACGCCACATACAAATTGCTCATGTAAGACGCATTTAACCGCCGGCCGCATTAAAGCAGATAAGTCGGAGCTCATTTGCGGGCCTTCCGGCAGCCGCTCGTTACATCTTGATATTCTTTACCCCTTCTCCGATACGGAGCACCACACGAGCAATAAATGGCGCGGAAGAGGCCGCTATCGCGCAGCCCGATATCTTCCATCCGAATTAATTTCAGAACGCGCCTCGAACGAACTTAGTTCGCGGACTTGTTATTTCTGCGTACAACGGAGCGAGAGCGACTTCTAATCGCTAAGAGTTGCGAGATAAAATGGCGGACCCGTAATTACCATAGCGCCTTTCGAAGATATGTGGAGAATCTTAATGGTACGGTGGCTTTGTAAATAATGGGCTCTTATGGGAAAGTTGGCGAGCGCACTGTATCGTGCCTAATTTTAAGGGTTCGCTCATGTTTTCACAATTATACTTAACCTATACCATTAAATATCGCGCCTTTCATATCTTATACCGAAATCAAATTAATATTAATTAGTATTCCTTATTTCTTTTTTTATTGTATAGCGGAAATCGGAGCAGGTGAGTATTATATGGTAAGAGAACGCTGCCGCCCATGGACAACCGCGTCAGTACAAACACAAGTACCGTTTCACGTTGAGTATTCTGTGAGCCCGTGGTATCACTTCAGACGAGCTGGCCTAATTAGTGCGTCCGCATATGCTTCAGCATGGTTGTCTCACGGGTGTGACAATATTGAGACACTCGCTTGGCCACTGTCAAACCTTTCCAGAAACCGAATAAATTAAATTTTAATTTATAATTGACCCGACCGGGATTCGAACCGAATACCTCTCGCTTCGTGATAGACCTATTAAACCACTTAGCTACGAGGCTCTTAGTTCTCTATTACAAATGCGTTTTTAAACAAATAACCAAAAGCGTTATAAAACCCTTAATAATTACCAATTCGAAAACATTACAACGCATTTAATTCATAACTTTGTTACGTACTTACAGAACTGTATTATGTGACACAATATTTAAGGGTATAGAACATTTTATTTTACTTAGATCCTCTTAAAGATATCCGTCGTACGCTAAGTCTCGTCGTCATAATCACAATTGCAAGCTACTCCTGTTCTGCTATTCGCAAACTGCTCAGCTAATACATTTTAAAACGTCTCTGACGTTATTCAGGAAACGATACGTACCGAGCTCTAGTGCAACGAACATGTTCCCCACATAACAGCCACTGTAAATTAGGAACCAAAAACGGTCTCATTTTCCGCCCGAGTGCTGCGGCTAATATTGTCTCGCTCTTGAAATATGCAATCTTACCTGCGGGAGTCGGCGAATGTACTTTAATTGTTGAATATACTGCATCGTTTAATCCGATGTTACATCTTCTGGAATGTTCGAGAATGCAGCCAAGATTTGCAGGCAGTCTGCGGTGTGGAACTTGGCCTCGGGCCTAGCTAAATCGTCAGATTAACCCGACCTTCTCCGCCCGTACTCCCCAAATCCGGCACTTGTAAGCAAATGCTAAAACTCCTTAGCATTCTTGAATATAATGGCTGCTCTCTGGGCGTTCTTCAACAAACCCGTTAAAAAGTTGGCTCTGTAAACAGCCGTCAGGCGTCGTCGATGAAATTGCAAAAATGTAAAAGAGCTAATGTTTGCTCACCTTAAACCCCTTCCCGACCCCACGTGCCGGCGTGACGAGCCGGATAAAAGGCTTTAATACACCCTCATCCCTTATTACGAAACTTGAAAAAGACAACAATATAGATCCAATGTGTCGCGGGCGCGGGCAATCATACGCGCATCAAAGGTGGCGCACCTCGCAGCTACCCAAGTGTGGAAAGCTCTTTATGTTACCTCGATTTGTGCTCTATGGAAATGTGGAGTCAAAGGGCAACGCGTTATGAGATCTCGAACAATTCAAATTGTTTCAATTCCATTTCCTTCATATTATCCATTGTCAGAGCTTCATAAGACATATGTGATCAGTGATCATGTGCTCCGGATTACAAAGAGAAAATTCAAAGTGTTTATCACATCTATCACATCTAAATTTATCTAAAAATGTATTTTCTTATTGAATTATTTAATATATACTAATGAAAATGTATAAAATAAAACGATTTCCATACACAGTACTCTAGAAACACATCAAGTAGTCATTACCTCCCTTCTGAAAAATCTCAGGCTGTTTTGCAAGTCTAAACTCCTTGTGTCACCTGACGGATCCCATTTGAAAGGTTTAGAAGTACACAGAATACCATGAACAGTTAATTTTTTGTTTGAACACACCTGAAAAAAGGTTTTAAATAAACTGTCACCTTAATCCACGTCCTAAATATAAGTCCATAGGTTAAATAAATTTTACCTAAAATATAATTTTATCATCGTAATAGATTGGATATACATATAATTGTTTCACATTTATTACGTCACTAATCATGTTTTCCTACACGATTTAAAAATAAGTTTTTTTTAATTATAAGGATATATATATATATATATATATTTATGTCTATTGTATGTCACATCGCAGGTTACTGTTTACTAATTATAAGAATTATTATTAACAACTAGAAAACCGATTTCATACAGGTTTTTAAACGTCAGATACAATAGATTTAACACATTACACCTTCACTTGTTGAAGTTTTTGTTAGCATCCTAAATTTTAAAAAAATTGCTTACATTCACCAGAGATGATGTAGTTTTCCAACGATGAAAGAATTTTTAAAACCCGTCAAGTAATTTCGGAGCCTATTCAAATGAAACAAATAATGAAATTTGTCATTTTATATTATTATAGATATAGAATTTGTTTAGTAAAGAGTTCTAAATCAAAAACTAACAGTGAATATTAAAATATAATAACTTCTCGTTTCGCATTTGTTTTTGGAATAAGTAATCATATTAAAGGACGGCAACGCACCCGCGGCTCTGCAAGGGTTGGAGATGTCTATGGGCGGAGGACCGCTTGCCCTAAGTGAGCTTCCTGCTCGATAGCGACCGTTAATATAAAAAAATTGAACTCCTTGCAATTACAAATGGATACGAGATTTACAAGGATTTTTACGAAGCCGCCTAAATCGTTGAGACGTGAGTACATTACGTGTGACGCCATTTCAATAATTTTACAATTTACCACCATCTTCAGTTTGCCACAAATTCATATTCGATCAGTGCTGACATCAGCTGCCAAAATCAATCACATTTTATCTAATATGAATAATTATATTAAAGAAATAACTATATATTAAATTGATTACCTATATCTATAAGTAAAATTAAAATGAATCACAATATTTACTATTATTGCAATATAATTAAAATTAATGAATATGTACGTCTATTTTCGTTACGTAAATAAGGTTGTCTTTTCAAATTTCTTGGCTGTTTTCCCATATCTTAGCGAGTGAGCGAACACTCTGTAACTTTAGTTGATAAGGCGTTTATAACTGGCTACGTCCTTTAATAAAGATATTGAACATAGTTAAATATTTGTAATGTATTTTCTTTTGGCACTCGTCAATGACAGTTACAGATGTCTTAAAAAACCCCATTAATCGCTCCATTATTCCTCCAACGTAATACAAACCTTAGAACAATTTGCGCTAGTCCGCAACACGCTGCCGCAAATTGACATTCAATCAGTGTCGCGACATTGTTTCCCTATCAATCCTTATTGGGAGTAGGCACACGCGCCGATATTCCGCCATCAAAACGCAATTTGTTTATGAAAATTTATTGTATTCGCCATTACCGGATTCTTTTCCTACGGGAGCGACCCGCGGAACGAAATCACCTTATTCAATTCCCTTTTTGCATACATCACATGAGGGGAACAGGTCTGGAACATGTGAAACGCGTTTGAGACCGTGTTTTCTTCTTATTAGTCTGGATTGTGTATTCCTTGATTCGCCCGCGGGCCTATCTGTTACTTGCTTCAAATTTCTTTGAAACATCTTCAAAAACACAGTGCTTTTAGAAGCTAGATTTCAATATTATAAAAATAATTTTCAAATCGTATGCAAATGTACTTACATACATACATATCTTTTGTGATAAAATATTAAAATTACACTAACATTATACGCATGAAAGATTCAAATTTGTTTTAATGAACAATAATTTTGTAGTTGAGAAACAAAATGATTATTAGTTTTTTAATATTTTTTTATTATTTATCGGCACATACAAGTCTTGTCTATGGTAAAAGACCGCCGCACATTGACAATTGCGCTACAATCCGCGCTTCGGTTGTGTTGCTGGCCGTTTATGCTACTGGAACGGTATAATTTCATGGGCCTCTGATATCCTCACTCACTCTGTGATATACAGTACAATTACTGTTTCACACTGGTATTCATCTAGTCCCAATGAGTGCGATACTCCAGCATGGCTCTCTCATGGATAAGACAGTTCTAAGATACTCACTCGGTCACTGTCAAACCCTTCCAAAGAACGAATAAAGTATAAATTTTTATTCAAGTCATTTTAAGGTAGCATAAAATACCACTCAGCCACAAGGCATAGCCAGATGAAGTAGTGCGTCAAAATTAAACGTCATTTTGGCAATACAATTAACAAAAAAAACTGCCATATCTTAAAACTAAATAAATATTAATCTGTACAAAGAATCCTCTAAGTTGAATATATTTTCAA
>DWCF01006023.1:0-13141 GCA_018230265.1 Delias oraia
ATGCTAACTTGTACTTAGATAATATTAATTACTCATAGGTTACTCTTAGCTTTTAAATGATAAGTTCAGGGATATTTTTTCTGGGTTTTATCTTGGTATTTATAGCTTTATCTTAGTACATATTTTAAACAGAATTTATTATAAATTTATAGCCCGTTATAGATCGAAATACAGTACAAATAAATTAATGAAAATTATTCCAAGCATTATCGTTCATGATGGTGGAATTAAATAGGTTTACTTATTATTTAATAATTGTTAATTTTTTATTTGTATACCGTGTAGCTGAAGAGGTATAACACAGCAATAGGCATTTTGAAGACAAAAACATTGAAAACACGTGAGCAAATAAACTTTTAAGCGATACAAGTTGCAATGCACCTAATGGTTTAATAAAACTTCATGGCACATTGTCTACTGTTTATTCACAATGTTAACTTATTACATTTGAGCCATAAACCTTAAACTGTGTTGAAATTGAGAAAATCTTTCTCTATTGTTTCGCAGAGAAAGACAATAAATGCTGTGGTTTTAAGACAATATCAGCTTAACTAGTTATGTATAGACTTTAACGCAAGCTTTTTTAAAATTCCATATTATATTATCTTAAAATTATTTTTTTATAACCTTGTATTGCACTTATAAATATTCCATTTCATTAGGTATAGGCATGTGTGTATATTATGCTTCGTTTAGGCAAAATGTGTTTATTTTGTTCAATATATTTCTAATGAGTTTTTTATAAAAACATAAGTTTACATTTTTTTACATAAGTTTAAAAAAATCTAACATATGTGTCATTTTCTTAAAAATTATCATTTTAATACAATTCATTAGCGAACAGATTATAAAGTGCTGTGTACTCCATTTCGACGCTACAGATAGATACACAGACGTGTAATTTTGATGTATTTTCGTCGGCAATTAAAAGAGCACATTGAATTAGTTGTACGGCAGAGATGTGCCAAGAGCCGCAACGGTTCCCACGGCAACGCTAATTGTGGCACTTATATAAGCCGCTAATGTTTGTCGTTGATGTGCCCGATTCCTTCGGTCACGACATTTTTACGCGCGTCGGCTGTCGGCTTATGCAATTAACACGCCGGCTTTAAAAAATTGTATACATTGTATTCTATGTATTTTATGACTTATTTATTATTTATTTTATGACACTTCTTTAATATTATAAAAATAGAAATGCGACATTTTAAAGTTTTGCTACAAAATTTAAGTGACACGCATTTTGTTGTTGAAAACAAAGATGGAAAGAATATTAGGTATTATTTTATTCTATAGCGGCCAACGGAGCTGGAGGGTCTCTTTATATGAACGAGGTAAGAGATGCGTCAGCATAGCTCTCCCACGGTATTTAGATCATTATGAAATATCGATAAACATTTAATAGATAAATACTATTGGATCAAGTCTGTTATGGCAGACCTTGCTTTTGGCTTTTACTTGTACACAAACTCCTAACAACTTAATCGACACAGCAACGAAACATTCGGCCGCGTAAGCAAACGTTCTTGACCGAAAAATGTTTTCAGTCATAATTATATTTAATTAGTGCGAACTATTGTCTCTCGCGGAGGGCTATTGCGAGACCATTGTGCAGTTCTACGCGAGAAATTATACATATCACTGGCTGCTACTGTTACAAACACACAAACACGCATTACTGCATCGAAAATTGAAACAAATATACAAATATGAACGTTGCTTAGTCTAAGTTTTAGACAGCCTCGTAGCTAAGTGGTTTAATAGGTCTCTACCATGATGCAAGAGGTATCGGGTCGAATCCCAGTCCAAACAATTATAAACTATAATTTAATTTATAATATATACGGTCTCTGGTAGGGCTTAACAATAACCGGGCAAGTGTTTTAATAATGTCGCACCCGTGGGAGAGACTTGGTTGCTGTTGGTCCGAAGATATACGGGATCACAGAATACTCAGCGTGAAACGATAGTGGTACTTGAAACGATGCTTCTACTTAAAAATGCCGCTAAGTGGCGTGAAAAGCCGGCAACGCAACCAAAGCGTGAACTGTGGTGCGGTTGTCCATTGGCGGCGGTGTTCTCTTACCATATAGGAGACGCAATTGCTCTGTTATCCGCTATATAATAAAAAAAAGTAAGGCTTAGTTTACAGACTATTCACGAAAGCTCACAAAACCGTTAAGGGCAGGCAACAGAATCTTAGGCATGTAGCATTTTTTATTACAATATAAAATATATTCTGAACCTAACAGATCATTCCCAAGCGAAGCTATCAGTCAACAGTTGACTACTTATTGTACGTTTAATTTAAATGCATTAACTATTATCAACAAAATTGTTACAACCTGCCAGGGTTTTGTTGTAGTTTGCAATTGCCATAAAATAAATTATTATATAATAGAAACAGAGGGTAAAAATATGTTTAAGGTGTTAGAATTTTAAAAAAAGATAATAATCTTTTTTTAAAGGTGATAAGCTGATATTTGAGCATTTGAATTACATACTGTACTGCCATTTATCTATACGAGTATACTATACTGTACCCAAAATTGGAGCAATTGCACAAGACGTATGAACTATGATGACACACACAGACGGATGACACCGAGTTCCGAATTCCCAGACGTGTTGAAAGCAATCATTCCGGTGCATCTGATAACACGTGAGAGAATATTCGTAGCCCATTGATCGATCATCACGACCAAACATTCACGAATCTATTATGCTTGATGCTTCGTTGATCTATGACCGAGGTCGTTCGTACGAAGCAAAAAAGAGTTCAAGTATCAGTAGCTCTGCTTACTACATATTAAGTAAAGTAGCTTAAAAATAGTTTTGAATTAAGCTTCTTTAATAAAATAAATTTTACCCGTGGGAGAGACATTCTTAAGCATATCATCATCATTTCAGCCGTAAGACTTCCACTGCTGGACATAGGCCTCCCACTTGGAATTCCATGAATACCTCTCGGAGGCATTTCATAATTATGTATAATTTTATAAGACTCATACGAAGAGAGCATGTGCTGATTTAGTAGTCCGGCAAATGCCAGAGTCGTGAGCAGATACCGTTTCCAAGGACAACTCCTTCGTCGTTCATTACGCATCTCTTTACAATATTTCAATTATAGTATTACCTTCAATAACAGAGCGTACCTATCCCTTGAAGGCCGGCTACGCACCCGCGGCTCTGCAAAGGCCCCGCGGCCCTAGGGGTGTCCGTGGACAGCCTATTCTAGGAGAGCCTCTTGTTCGTTTGACAAAGCTTCCATAAAAAAACACATGTTACTCAATAGTACAATTGCTAGCGTTCTGTCATTTAAATCCGTCTACAAAAAAGCTTTTTTCTCATTAGCATCTCGGTTTCAAATGGCCCACGCTCTCGATCTACCTAACAATTCAATCTGACAAGCCATCAAAAGACAAACGACGCAGAAATAACAGAGCCAGTGCCAGAGAGCTCATCACGTAGTGATTTGTCGGAGATAATTTTATGAGGCTGTCCAATTGTTATATAAGCTTCACTTTCAAATAGAAAGGATGTATCAATAGATCACAGTGGTCCAAGCCATGAGCTTTATTCAAAGAGCTTTTATATATTTTTTAATTTTTAATTATTTAGTAGTTCACACGTAAGGAAGGGTGAACAGCCTATAATATGTTATTCATGGAATCTAAACTTACATTATTTTTAAACCGTTTCTTTAGAATGAAACTCCTCAGATTTCATCATCACCATTTAAGCCGTAAGGACGCACTGCTGGACATAGGCCTTCTACAGATTTATTTTTATAATATTATAGTCTCATTAGTAGGTAATATACATGTTTATAAATAAAAACTACATTTTAATTGTGCTTATCTGAAACATTAGTCCATCTAAGGGAAAAACATGAGTAATTCCGTAACAAAAATGATTCAAAATGACATTTCTAGCGCTCCGTTTTTCTATAGAGTTCCAGTTACAATAATAAAATATTGGTAACGCTAAAGTATATAAATCAGGCCACAAACTAATTGTATCATCCCACAGACTCCGTGATCGATGACACAACTCGGTACCATAATTTATATGGCCGAGATATCGAGTCCCCATCCAAATCCCCAATTTTAACGATTGCATTTTCTGCCCCATAATCTTGTGATCACGAATTTCTTTGCATCGCTCACAATCTTGAATTGGAAAGTTCATAACATTACTCAATCATATTTGATTACTTGATGATGTGTTCCTAAAACAATTGAATTATTTGCAGTTTTTTGTTTAGGCCAGAACTTCACCTGTCATACTCAAGAAGTGCTTAGCAGAACCCCAAGATTACGTAAAGCCTTCCACGAGCATTAAAAAAATCAAACTTTTACTAATTTATTAACTTCTTATTGTAATACTATGTGATACGTCTGCCACTTAATGTTATGAAACAAGTTTTTAGAAGAGCTGTAGAATAGTATGAGTCACGATAGTGTTAAACACGCCAATGCGAAGCTTTTGGTAAGTCATTACCTTTTAAAAGCTCTCGAGCCCACAGCGAGATTCTATTGGCATAAGCGTGGCAGAGCAAGTGCTGTCGTTTCACGCACTATTTCCGAAGAGCGGACAGGATGCCGATTCGCCTGCTGATAGACAAACAGGCGTGAAATGAGATTACGCGCGGCCTTTCATTGTTCGTGTGATTAGCATATGCTCTACCCGCTCGACTTTATTGGAGCCGAGCTTTGACCTTGAGTTGGGATAATCGCAGGTCACGGCGACCGCTGTATTTTTGCGATTAATTACCTTCGTTTGGTATTTAATTAAACTATTTAGACGAAATATTTCAAGAAGAAATAATCAAAGTGCATGGAGTATGTCTATGTAAGACTTTTAATCGATCATATATTTCTTAAAAATTGTCTTTTTGGTACAAATGTATTATAACAGAAAACAATATATATCTCCGTGGATGAGTAGAAGTTATAATGTAGAACTTACGCTACATTATGGCTGAGCAAAAATATTTCAGTAAATATTTTAAACATAATAAAATCTTATAATACTTTATATCTCAGTTTAACAAATATTACACTTATCACGATGTGCAAACGAGTTTCAATTATTTGCTATTATATACATAGAAATGCGACTGCAAAGGACGTCCGTGTCGACCCGAGGGAAAGTTCGAGTAAAAGCTGCCCCTTGACCTCTCCAGCTTTCAACTGTCGATTAGGGAGATTTATGCCCAGCTCATGCGGCTTTACTTATTATCGAACAATAGCTACAATTTATACTTATTATTAAAAAGCCGAGGAATTAAAAAGCAAAAAACTCTTTAATACTAACGAACTATCCAATGTAATCTAAGAAACCTAACATAGATCTTAAAACAGTTATTTTATATGAATCGTAAATCCCTTTACTGAAACGCATTTCCAAAGCTACGTTCAGTAAGAAGGTTAGATGCTTGTATAATAACAAACCAATGTGGTATGATTTCGAACTAAAAACAGCGTGGGATTTCCGTGGAAAAGCCATGCTGAAGCAAATGCTGATGCACAGATTGGGCCTGCTCGTCCGAATTACGAAGCGTGTAATGGTAGTTGTACTTGAAACGGTACTTCTACTATGTTTCGCTGAGTGATTGAGGATATTGGAGGCCCTTAAGCGTCGCCGGTAAAAGCCGGTAAAACAACCAATGCTCGGACAATGGCAGGGTTGGGCCATTGTATTCTATTACCATATAGGAGACCCACTGCTCCGTTGTCCGCTATATCATAAGAAAATAATAAAAACACTTTTAGTATTGATTCACTTGAAAGCTACTGTGTCCAATAATAGCGAATAAATTAAAATTATTTCAAAAACGGAAAGATGAGCCTGTTGGTTTGGGCAGTAAATGCTCTTAAAAGTTTGAAGATAACATGATACAAACTTCGATAAGAATTCAGAGACAATAGAAATCAATTTACAAAATTGCATTTTAATAGTTTTGTAACAACGACTGACCTCCGTACACTAAAGTAATAATCTATTTATCATTTGTAAGACACGACGAGAAGTGTTGTACAAACATTGCGTCAGCGATTCTCATCTTCAAACTAATGATTTTTTTTTTATCTGCGACCTTTAGCCACGCACCATGGATGTCATTTATATTACCAGATCAAATATTATAGAACTATTTGCATGCAATAATTCAGTAGACGGAAAATATTTTCGCCAATCAAACAGGGTAGTTCCAAAGGCTTGAATAAAAGATCCCCTTTTTTCGGGGTACAAAAGATTGTAAGTCGATCTGTACCAATCAGAAAAATAAATATACCAAGAATTTATGTTTCAAAAAAAATAATAAATGTATATATTTTAAATTTGTTTTTTTTAGAATAACCAAGAAAAATTTATTCATTTTGAATATTTATATGGACAAAATAGTTTTTAATATAATACATAACAATAGCTGATTTTAAATATTTCAATTAATAACAGACGTTCTCATAAAGGTCGCCGGAAGACGCTGAATGCAGGTCGCCTCCGATAGGTATTCATGGAAATCCAAGGGAGAGGCCTCTATGGACATGGCCTATATGACATATTTCAATTTCTATATATTTTCATGCTTTCTACCTATCAAATATTTTTCAGTTGCCCAGTTTGTTCAAGATTAGCGCTTTCAATCAAATAAACTCATCAAATTAACAGTGAATTACGATAAAACTGAATGTAATTTAAAACAATTTAGTAAACATTTTCAAACTGTTATTGTTTCGAGCCTCCAACCATTGTTTCGTTAATTTCGTACGCTCTGCAGCACTAACATTCTTTTATAGAACGGCCTTCTAACATAGATCACTTAACACACTTGAAATAAAAACCGATTGAAGGAATGTATTAGAGTGATCTACAATTCCAAACGTATTAAATCTGTAAACTCGGGCAAAAAAAATGCTAACTCAAACGAGTTTCTTGGCAATTCTTTTTAAATTCGACGCGTTCGACAACAGTCGTATAATGGATTGGTTTCTATGTGAAAAATATATATTTGATATATATAGCCACACTAAGAATTCAAAATAATTAAAAATATGTCTGAATATTACAAGCTCTAGATTATTTTCTTTACTTTTTATGATATAACGGACAACGGAGCTGGTAGTATGTTAGCTCCTATATGGTAAGAGAACATCGCCGCCCATCACCAACCACGCCACAGTCCATGCATTGGTGGTGTTGGTATGAATGGTATAAAAAAACCGGCTACACAATCAAAGCGCAAGTTCAAGTGTGGTACGCTTAAAGATCTTAACATAACGAGACACGCCAGCCGCGTTGTCCATAATTATAACAAAAATTGGCAAATCACCCCGCATAAGACAGCATAGGAAGCAATGTACTTAATTCAAAAAGATGTTATTAAAAGTGCGATTTAAATTTCATAATCTCGGTCGAGCAGCTCTTACGTCCGCATGGCTATTCCTTCCTGGTGCAGAAGAACCGTGTTTATCACTCCGTAAGCGGTGCCAGCTGTAATTTGCATGAATCATCCAGTAGCCATATAATGCTCACTCGCGTCTTGCCTCTCATTGATCTTTGACATATAATTGATCGTTTCTATTCCTTTCGCTGTTGTGTAAATATTACTTTTTCATCGCTACATCGTCGGTTTGAGATTCAGATATGGAGAAGACACCGCAAGTAGTTAATACAGCTATGGATTTTTTATTAATATTGAGATTTATTATTTACAGTTCGTCGTGTGACAAAAAAATAAAATTTAGTTATAAAAGCAAGAAAAATACCAAATTAACTATATCCTTTACCGGTTAACTAAAAATCTGTTTAGATACTTACTATAACGATCTCTTCCAGACTACTCAATGTTCTACTATATATTATTAAATAGATTCGTTAAATTTAATTCAGTAGTTTTTTTGGTTCAAAGTTAGTACAAAACAAAACGATCACAAACTTTAGACTTAATCTTATTTTAAAAGTTCACACTGACATAAAGATACAATAATACATGTGAAGGTTTTAATTAATTTGTCAATCAAATCACCAAGCTACGCGCCACTAATGCATTTGATATTATATTCAGTGCTAATTGAAATGAGATTAGACCGTTATTATGGGCGCCATTCAACAAAAAAAATATAAAGCTTTTTTATGGTATAGCGGACAACGGAGCAGGTGCGTCTCCTATATGGCAAGAACACCGACTCCAATGAACTACCGAGCTACAGTCCGCGCATTGTGTTGCCGGCTTTTTACGTCGCTTAAGCGGCTATTTTAAAGGCTTCTAATTTCTCGTTGGCTTAGCTCGTCGAAACACAGTAGAAGAACCGTTTCGAGTACAACTGCCGTTTCACGCTAAGTATTCTGTGAGCCCGTGATATCACTTCAGACGAGCCGGCCCAATTAGTGCGTCAGCATATGCTTCAGCATGGCTCTTCCACGGCTAAAAATTAACTTAATCAAAATTGGATATAAATTTTCTTAAGTTATAGCCACATACATTAACTACTGAAATTAGCTTAAAGATTGATAATTAAGTATATCAATGATGGTTAATATTGATGGTGAGTGCACAGTGATCTCTGACATTAAACAGGTCTATTCCGCGATGTTATGTAGTACTTTCAATAAAATGAATGTAACGTTATGTAAATCATTTAAATTATTATGCTTTTCATATTTTTCAATTAATATTGTACCTATAACCATGTCTCTAAGGCGAATATTTCTTTTCTTATTCTATAGCGGACAACGGAGCAGGTGGGTCTCTTATATGGCAAGAGAACACCGCCGCATACGAACAACCGCGCCACAGTCCGCCCATTGGTTGTGTTGCCGGCTTTTTTTACGCCACTTAAGCGGCATTTTAAGGGCGTCCGATAGACGACTCACTCATCGAAACACAGTACAAGTACCGTTTCACGTTGAGCATTCTGTGAGTCCGTGGTATCAGTTTGGACGAGCCGGCCCATTTAGTGCATCCGCATATGCTTCAGCATGGCTCTCCAACGGGTTAGACCGACTCTCTAAATTATATCAAATGCACATAAATTTAAAAAAAACATTTCATTAAGATTGGTTCCATCGGCTTGAAAGGGTGGCAAAAAACACCGCGACGCGAAAGTTTCATATATAAAATTATTCCAACAGGAACTAGCTCACAGCAGTTCCAATCTAACATTCTCTCCCTTTAAAACCGAAGCAAGGGAAAGGATATCTCTTTCCTCGTATCAATCATGACTCTACCTTTTATACAGATATGTCAAAAACGTGACAGTCCCGAGGATACCGTGTGAAATGTCATATCTCTGTCATCATTCCATGACTAATGTTCGCTTTCGAGTGTTATCTACAACCGAGGTTTTATTGCCTCGGGCTTATTCTGTTATACATACATCCTAATTCTGTGATCAAATAAAAATCAATCTTGAAATCTACATTCAAATTAATTTTGAGAGCCTCGTAGCTAAGTTGTTTAATAAATCTACCGCGAAGCGAGATGTTTCGGGTTCGAACCCTGGTCCGAACAATTAATATAAATTAATATAATATAAATTATAATTTATTCGATCTCTGGAAGGGCTAGTTAGTGGCCCGGGGCGAGTGTCTTGATACTATCGCACCCGTGAGAGAGCCATGGCTGGCTTCTCCGAATTGTTACCACGGGCTCACAGAATGCTCAACGTAAAACGGTACTTGCACAGTGTTTCGATGAGCGACTGATTCTATCGGAGGCCCTTAAAATGCCGTTTAAGTGGCGTAAAAAAAGCCAGTAACACAACCAATACGCGGACTGTAGTGCGGTTTTCAATGGGCGGCGTTCTCCTATCATATAGGTCTTACCTGCTGTTATCCGCTATACTTATATAAAAATACTAATTTTAAAAAATTGGATCTTCTAGTACTTTTTTTATTAACTACACAACAAATACAAAAATAATATATAAAATTTTCGTATGATCCTAATGAATTTTTATAAATAGCAACCATGTATGTATGCATATATGATATATATGAACTAAATGAAATGACTCTTTGCAGACCGAAATGCGGTGGCGGAAGAACGGCATCATGAACGTGACACATTTGAACTTTTTCCTGCTAGCATTGCTCAGTATTGGTAAGATCTTTGCAATTTTTTATAAACATTATACATACTTAAAATTTAACGCATATATTTCGTACGCGTCTGTGACATTACAGCTCGTATGTTTTATCAATTTTTATGATCATTTTCACAGGTTTTAATAATAATCTGTGATGAACCTATTAAATTCACAGATGTTACAAAATAAGAAAAACCTATTAACCTAATAACCATTTGAGAAAAGAGACTACACATTCCTTAAAGGCCGGTAACGCACCTGAGGCTCTGCAAGAACTGGGGGTGTCCATGGGCGGAGGACCGCTTACCCTGGGTGAGGTTCCTGCTCGTTTGCCACCAATTGTATACATAAAAAAATTCAACTGTAATTCTCAAAGAAACAGGATATTTGCATGATTATATAGTTTGGTCAGAGTATATAAAATATAATGAATACGAAATACGTTAAAATAAAGTTTAAATTTGTCGATGTTTAAAATTTTTAAAGCTGCCTTGAAGATTTTCATTTGTAAACACCATATTGGAATACTTTTCTTGAATTTCTTTTTCAATTTCCATGTTTTCTGTTTAATGAATGACAAAAACCTTGTTGCATAATATGCTTTGGACTATTCGATGCATTATGAAGTCCAAAAACGATAATGATCTATAAAACTGCGGACCAAGTCAAACAAATGCTTACATAAGAACATTACATACAAAATAACAATGGCGACTTTCTATGTACTATTACGGGATGTTCTAGGAATAATGCGGTGACATGTATTTTGTCACGGTACGCGTTTTATGGATCGCTTTTTTCATACATTAAACTGGGTCATATGACCCGCAAAATATGTTTGTCTATTAAGCGATCCTAAAGACTGAACGTAATTCATTACAAGGTATATATATTCGTATTATTAATCATAAATATATATATAGTATATATTTTTTATAGTACAGGGGACAACGGAGCAGGTGAGTCTCCTATATGGTAAGAGAACACCGCCACCCATTGAAAACCGCGCCACAGTTGTTGCGTTTCCGGCTTTTTTCCGATATCCTCACTCACTCAGCAAGACACATTAGAAGTACCGTTGCGCGGCGCGTATCAGTGGTGCGGTGATTTGTCGTTAACGAGTATTCATAATGGTTAACGAACAAAAATTGTAAAATACAATAGGATGCCCTGATTGTATGAGTTAGCCTCTTTCTCTATTGTAAAAGGACATAACAAAAATATATTTCTTCTAGTAAATAGCTAATGTTATAAAAATGATGGATGTAGCAAAAATGATAGGGTATTATAAATAATGTTCGTTTTAGAACAATTTTGTAAGTTAAAATTAACATAAATCATGTAAGTGTCGGCGAGGTCAAAGTGCTGGCATCGCGTGGCGGCAAATTGCTGCAATCTCAGGCAAAACTCTGTTAAGAAGCATTATTTATTACTTATACGGATCCTTTATTTGTTTAAAACAATACAGCTACACAATATTTATAGAAATTAGAATGTGGCTTGGCAAAAAAGGAATTAATTTTTGGAGCTGTTATTTAAATATTCGAGATGTTGGTAATAACATCATATCGTAAGATCAGTTGAAAAATATTTGAACATTTGATTTAATGGCGGTTGACTAATTATTGTAACAGTTAAACATGGACAGTAATAAAAATCAATTAGTCTGTTATATTTTTTGAATTAGCGGTTCGATAAATAAATTCGGTAGACCATTTTTTTGGAATGGGTAACTGCTGTCGGACATACGACCTTTACAGCTTAACAGGATGTCTGGGGCGAGCCATAAGCTCGCCATGACATCGACATAAGTAGGTCCTCACCTCCGTTTTCGGCGGCAGCGGTTGTTAGGGCGGTCCCTAAACAGAAACCTACCATCAGAGTTAATGTTATTTTCCTTTTGGGAAGCTATCAGCTTATTGTTAGATCCTGTGATTTGTGCAGATCATAGCGAGCTGTGACCGCCGAAGTCAAATTCATTGAAAAGAAAAATACCTAAATTTTCGTTAGTTAGGCGAAGCTTATCGCGGGTGGCAGAAGTGACCGAGCATAGTATTAGTATTGTGAGGTTATGTTATTTTTTATTTATTTAACCACCTCATTATTTATAGTATTTCTTAAAATTATATAGTATTTCTAAAAACTTTTTTTACCGATACATTTCGATTTATTACTGCCCAAACGTAACCGCAATAAACAATAATTTTTACCTCTCATTTAATTATTTTCCTGTACATATTATATTCACAGATCCGTTTCATTATTTTTTTATAACTCATTTTTGTTTAATTTACTTCTTAATTTAATTGCTGAACTAGTTATTAGACGTACCATTTATAATTTTTAACCTACCAAAATCATAAAATAATCTTTTAAAAGTGCTTTTTTATAGTATATTTTCTTGTATTGTGTTAATAAATAATGGAACAAATGAATTTGTAATGTAACAGGTATTGTGAATACAGCTGAAGGATCTCGACAAGCGCAACGTAGAAAGGTGAGGCTTTTAAATCATTAACAAAATTATTTAAATAGTGGCAAACGTGCAGAAAAATTCACATATGAATTGATGAAATTTCTTTAATATAATTACTACGAACTACGAAACAATTCACGTACAATGACAGGTAAAATAACAATATATTTTTGTTATTTTGTCCCAGTCTTACTGTCATATCATATAAGGAGTTTCTATTTCGCTATACGAGAACCCATCACCATGTGAACTTAATTACCTAAAGTATTTAAATTGATTATAATACAAGCAATTTACTTTAGGTGTAACAAAAATTAGAAATTTATCAATGAGGATAAGTAATTTGTAGTTTTTTATATAAATGTATGAATTACTCCGATTTCTGATTTTCAGAACTCAAATGACGATCTCTACATACCCGCTCCAAGTGCGGAGTCAATCCAAGCTTTAGCGGAAGCCATGGGTGTCGCTGGCTTCGAGAGTTATACAGAGGGCAAAGCCCTCGTCAAGAGGCTAATACCGGCCGATAGCCAGCCAGACCTGGACGTTGTCGAACATCAAGGTAATGTCA
>DWCF01006024.1:0-12986 GCA_018230265.1 Delias oraia
ACTGGGATCCAACTAAATTGGTGAACACTTTACAGCATTTTTGATGGAAAGAACTAGATGCCAGTGTCAAGCACTGACCCATTTTTTCCTTAAGTTTTTGCAGCTTGTGTTCTATTACAAAACCACTGTGGTACTAACGAGTGGCAAAATGATAGCAAGTTTTAAATTTTATTTTCAATAACGAAATTTGGCACATCTTGCTACACTTCCAGTTTTTATTGTACAAAAGGGGCTTCTGTCGTCTGTGTCTGACATGAAGCTAATGTTATTCTCCCTCTTCCTTGTACTGGATTTAGCTTGTGAAACGCGTGGTTGAAATCTTCCTTACTCACTACCTTGGACTTTCTTTCAAGAGCAGCGTATATTTTTGCTTCATTAACTAATTGTTCTAACTCAGCTCCAGAATAGCCTTCTGTTTTTTTTGCAATATCTTGAATATTTAGCCTTCCATCAGTTTTTGTATTTTTGGTATAAAGCTCCAATATCTTTTGTCTCGTTTCCACATTTGGATTAGGTATATGAACCCTTTGACCTAAGCGTCCAGGCCTAATAAGTGCTGGATCTATCTCATTGACCAGGTTAGTTGCACCAATTACTATTATATCTTTTCTGCTCTTAAATCCATCTATTTCAGTTAGTAACTGTGTTAAGCTCTCTCGACAGTTGTAAGCTGAGTTATTAGCGGTACTTCTTTTTTGGGCAACTGCATCTATTTCATCTATGAATACTATACAAGGAGAATATTTTCTCGCTACTTTAAAAAGCTCGCGTACAGCATGTGCACCATGACCAATATATACTCCAATAAGTTCTGGACCTGAGATACTTATAAAATTCATATTGGATTCACCTGCAATTGCGCGGGCGATAAGTGTTTTACCATTTCCAGGAGGGCCGTGCAGTATATAACCTTTTAGTGAGTTAATACTTTCACTTCCAAACATCTCACGCATTTCTTCTGTCATTTGGTTACAGCAAATAATCTGCAATCGTTGTTTTAAGGAATCGTCAATTATAACATTAGCAAATGTTGTTTTATTATCTGAATTAGCTAATTCTATTTCTATAGGCAGCTCTACTTCCTTCATTTTACTAAATATTTGATCATATATAAACCAAGCGATAAAAAAGAAAACAGTGAGTAACACAAAAGGCATAGCTTCGCTAATATAATGTGCAGCCAGCTCATATCCTTTACTGAGAAACATTGTATGCATATAGGCAAACAAAAGAGCAATAGAGACCATAATTGCTATGCATAGTAAACAGATAGCAATTCTTTTGAGTAATTCTGAGATTTCAATTTTTTTCATCTTACTGTCTTATATCGATTTTAAACTGAGAACAATTTTATTTAGATTAAATACTAAAAAAATATACCCTTACACTTCTTTGAATTCTACTAAATTCACTTTTAAAAAGCAATTATAATATACTTTGTGCGTGGTTAAGATAGCTCTGGAATAGTATAAAGAACTATGTCATCATTGAAGAGAAACTCATCTGTTGCTGTGTACTCTTTATTAATTTTATAAGAATCATAAACATCGTAATCTGCTTTTGTATGGTAATCACAATATTGAAACTTACCCTCTTTATTGAAAGAGCCAAATTGATCAATTAATGTAGCCATTTTCTTACCTTTTCCACTTTTTGTTAATTCAAATACATCAGCTGGGCAGTGGCCTGAAGAATCTTGATTAGTAGTTCCTTTCACAATAAAAAACGATGGTTTATCGTTAAGTAACTTGCAGAAATCTGGCTTATATTCCTTTTTCATACAGTTTAAACTTATATATTGATATTTATTTGGAACATTTGAGTATTGAGAATCGTACTTTTTATGTTCAAAAAACTTATTACCTAAGAAATTACAAAACGTTAATTTATAATCATCATTATTACTAGACTTAACGACTTTAAGGTAATGAAAGTCTCTAGGAATTTTTATCTCTTCTTCTGTAACGTGATTATGTATGACCAATTGGTCATCAAGCATGCAGTAACCTATTTTCGGTAAAGTAGCTACGAGCTTACCGTTTAACATGATATCTGCTTGATAGATATTATCCGATAACTTCTCTCCTTGCTGCAAAGTAAAATTCTGCTCTGCCTTAGCTGGTGCACTGCATTGCTCAGTTTTAGTTAAGTTTTTTATTATTGTTGATATCTCACTAATTTCTAATATATCATGTTCATTTTTTGTGTATTGATACTTATAGCAACTACCATCTTCACATACTGGAAGACATTTTCCTTCTTCATCTGATATATAGATATAATCACCTTCTATTGTAAAATAAAGTCCACCTTTTTCTTCTTGAATTTTTTGTAGTACGGGGTCATTTTCATCGTTAAAATTGATAAAATTGAGTACTCCAGTTATATCTCTACCAGACAATTTGAGGCCAAAGTTAGGACTATCTTTTATGTTGTAAAGCGAAATCAAGATAGGTTTTGATTCAAGCTTTTCTATAATATTGTTTCTATTTGTACTTATTATAGCTTCTTGTTCTACAATAAGATCCTCTTTAATAGAGTTTCCACTTTCATCAGATCTTTCTGCCTGCAGGGGTAAGTTTCCTTCATATAAAGATATTTTATCTCCCTGCTTCTTTAACTTTAAACCATTAATATCCTCTACTTTAATTGTACCAATATGTGAATGGATAACCTTACTATTTTTGTTTAATATATAATATTCAGCAGGAAGTTTAATCAATTTTTTATAGAGCGGGTTTTTATCCTCTATTTTAAATATATGTTTTTCCATGATATTACCTTAAATAACCGACAACTTGCTGATTAATAGCACTGAGGCTACTAGGAGGAGAGACATAACTCATAAAACTCCTTGGCTGCTCATTATTTGCCACTATTTTTTCAGTATTAACGAAAGCTCTTTGCTGCTCATTGTCTTTTAATCTTTTTTCCATATGATCTTTAAAAGTAAACAAACATTTACTAGTTTGTTTGTAATTAGGGAGTGATTTTTTTGCAGTTATACACAAGAACTTCAACAACTCATTATGATTTTCATCATTAAGTAATGACTTATTGATAATGGTTGACTGCAGTTCCACTGGATCAAAATTTAGACTTTTCTTTGAAATGCCACATTTCACAGCTGTTGCTCCCAATACTTCTTCAAATTTTGTTACAACATCTGCTGCATCTATTATTTTTGCCACTTCCTGTATTTCATTTTTTACTTTATATTCGTCCTGTCCTACCGCAGGGTAAAAGAAATTTATTACTTGAGATATAAATGAAGTTGGTCTGCTTGTTCCGCTCGTCACTGATGATTTTTTAGTTTCCCTCCTTCTTCTGTGTGCACTACAAACTTGATCTGCAGGATTTGTTGTACAAAACATATCTCTTACGCTACTATGCAATGCTTCCGCATTTTCTGCGGATTGAAGTGCTTGATCAGCAGAATCTTCAGCTTCTCCTGTAAGATTCACTGTTTGATTGTGTAGTATTTTAACCTTATCTTCCGTATCTTTAGCTTGTTTGGCAAAACCTTCTGAAGCATTTTTAGCTGCCTCTGCTGCTTTTTTAGCATCCAGAGTTTCATTTTTTGCTTTTCTTATCTCACGTAAAAACTGATCAGCTAATGTAACACCTATTCCATCTTCTCCCTTGGAACCTGGCAATCCATTCGCACCTGGTTCTCCTTTTTCACCTTTAGAACCTATCTCTCCTTTCTCACCCATATCACCTTTTATTCCCATAGCTCCGTCTAATCCTTTAGGACCAATATCTCCCTTTGTTCCATTTATACCTGGCTCACCTTTTATGCCTGGCTCTCCCTTAGGACCTTGTGCACCTGGCAATCCATCTGTTCCAGTATCTCCTTTATCACCTTTAGAACCAGTATCTCCTTTGGGACCTTTTATCTTTCCTGGATTTTGTCTCAACTCTTCTGCTATTCCTTCACGTAAGACTGGATCATTTACCAGCACTTTTTTATCTTGATCATCTTTTGCTTCTAGTACTGCTCTTCCTAATTCACCTACTTTTTGAGTGTCAAAGAACTGATGAACAATATTTTCAACTATTGTTTTTGCTGCATTCACATCGCCTTTTAATTTGGCATACTCAAGCAAATACTCAACTAATTTTTCCTTGTCTATTTCTTGCTTCACGATTTCTAGAGCCTTTGGCTGCTTATTTAAATCACTATGAAGCAGAAGATACTTAGCAAGTGCCCAATCGCTCACCTTACCTTTTATAAGATTGTGAGCTTCTATCTCGCTCATACTGCTTCTATCAACAAGTAGTTTAGCAAGCTTTTCTGCAAATTTTTCATATTTTTGGAAGGCTATAGGATCGGGATTATTTTTCTTTGTGGCATCGCTTGTTATCTTACTCACAGTATCTTTTATAATGTTTTTTGCTTCCTCTAAAGAAAGTTTACTTACTACTCCTTCAGTAAGTTTTGCTACATCAATTTTATTCACAAGTTCCTGCGAATTAAGATTAATTTTACCGGCAATCTGAGTTGCAAGATTTTCACCTTTGATACCATTTGCGTTAAGAACTGCTTCTCCTAGCTCAGCTTTTTTACTGGTAACTAATTCAGTTGCAATTTCTATAGCACTTGAGGTATCTCCTTTAGAACCTTCTGGACCAGGAAAACCTCGGTCACCCTCATTACCTTTGGAACCTTGTTCGCCCTTTAACCCCCGTTCACCGTTACGACCTGGTTCGCCCTTTTGGCCTGGAGGACCTTGTACGCCTTTAACTAACGCTTTTAAAGAATCTTCTCGCTTTACACGCTCACCAAAAAAATGTGCTATTCTTTCTGAAAATCCCATGGAATTAAGCTTATCTTCTTCCATTATAGCTGCTGCTAAAGGATATAGATGGGCTCTGTTAGAAGAAAATTCGGTAACAACTTGATTAATACTTGGAGTTATTCCATTAGTGCCTTGATTTCCTTTTTCTCCTTTAGGTCCTTGATCGCCTTTTGATCCATGCGCACCTGACGATCCAGTATCTCCCTTGTTACCTTGAGGACCAGGCGCTCCTATATAATTTGTATATATTTCTTGATTCTTTAAACAAATAGTCTCCTATTTTTATTTCGAGTCTTTTATCAGGTGAACTTTTAAGATCTTCCAAAATAAAACTGACATTTTTGCTACTAATTATGTCTTTTGGATCTATTAAAACTTTCCTGTTTTCTAGCCGTTCATAATAAATACTACAGCTTTCACGATTATATGTGTTAACATAGAAACCATATGTGTAATTCTGAGGTATAAGATCAATAGTAGCGATGATATTAGCTTTGCCATCATAGTAATAATAATAAGGTTTATCAGAGGTAGTAACTAAAGCGAATTTGTAATCATTTCCTACCCTTTCTAGCTTTAATTGTGGCCATTCAGATAAGTCGTTTAGTATACTTGCCACGTCATGCTTCAAATCCCAAATGTGAAAACTCAGATCAATATTGGTGTCGATGATAATGTAAGATACACTAGGCAGGCTAAATGTTGTTTTGTTATTTAATCTTATTTGTGCAGGTATCCTACGACCAGTTCTATTATTACAATCTTTTTGTAGGATACCTTCCTTTTCTAGTTTAAAACGCATCTCCACCTCCCTTTGCGATTAGATATAATTAATTTATGGGTATTAATTATTGATTAATAATGATGATCAGTAAATATAATTATATTTTACACTAATTTAATTATAAATTAACTTGTGAAAGAAAGTTATTTTTTTACAACTGAGCGTAAAAATGCTTTATATTATCGAATTTCTTACCACTCCAGCTCTTTCATCTTATAGATGATGTTGTTCCAGTGCTTGATACTGAAATCTAGTTCTTCCATAATCTCGTTGGAAACGTTTTCAGTATAGGGATAAATTTTATTAATCTACATAAAAGCCCTCACCCTTAGGGTAAAGAAGCTAGTTAAATTTGTCAAGCAATTTTTTCATGACCAGCTAGATAAATAGCTACTTCTTCAATTTGATTGAAGTAAAAAACTGGTTTCCATTGCGGTAAATAAGCAACATTACTGAATCTTTGCCGTCTTTCTTTACTGCTGAATCAATTTGTTTTTGAAAATCATTAGTATTTTCAATATCGATTCCATCTAGTTGAATAATTATATCACCTTTCTTAATAACACGTAGTGTAGAATTACTACTACTATCTACACTAGTAACTACTACACCCTTTGTGGGTGCATTGTTTTTTAGTTCTTTTGGCAAATTTGAAACGGTTAAACCACTTATATAACTAGATGTTGATTTATTTTCTTCTTGATTATTACCTGAATCATCGTTTGCAGATTCCTCGATTGCAACCTTGATATTGACTTCTTTACCTTTTCTAAGTAACTTAACCTGTACTTTCTTTCCGGGCTCAGTTCGTGAAACCATATGAGGTAATTGCGTCATTCTATCAATTTTTTTGCCGTCAAACTCTAATAGTATATCACCTACTTTGATTCCTCCTTTCTCTGCAGGACTGCCCTTTACTACGCTTGCAACTAATGCACCTTTGATATCTTTTAAACTCAAGGATTCAGCAAATTCTTTTGTTATAGGCTGAACTTGCACGCCAAGCCAACCATGTTTTATTTTTTTACCACTTTTTAATGTGTCAATAATTGAAATAGCTAGATTAGATGGTATAGCAAAGCCTATACCCACGTTACCGCCAGACTCAGATGGGGAATAAATAGCAGTATTAATACCTATAACTTTTCCATTTAGATGAAATAGTGGTCCCCCTGAGTTACCTCTATTAATTGCAGCATCAGTTTGAATAAATTCATTCATAGTACCAATACTAATGTCTCTAGATCTTGCAGACACAATCCCTGTACTTACAGAGTCACCCAAACCAAAAGGGTTGCCTATTGCAATAACTGTATCACCAACTCTTGCTTTGTCAGAATTACCAAATTCAACACAAGGAAGATCTTTATCAGAATTAATCTTAAGCACAGCAAGATCAGTTTTTGCATCATAGCCTAAAACTTCTGCTTTGAAATAAGTATTATCGTTCATAGTAACTGTAATATCTTGGGCATTTTTAATAACGTGATAGTTGGTTACTATGGTTCCACTTTTATCTATAATAAATCCAGACCCAAGTAACGTCACTTCTCTATTAATGCTAGGAGCTCTATCGAAAAATTGATCAAAATGCTCGAAAAATTCTCTAAAGTCATCAAAGAAATTATTTCTTGGCGTAAAGGGAATTTTAGTTCTACTGTTATTTTCTTGCTTAACTATTTGCTCACTTGAAATATTTACAACTGCGGGAATAAGTTCTTCCACTATATCAGCAAGCCCTTTATTACAACTACATACAGGATCTGCAACTGTTTTTGCAAACAGATTAGCATATGAAGAAAATGAAATTAAAAAATATGCAAATATAGATAAAATAAATGCTTTACTTTTCATAAACTATTTCCATCCCTTGTTCAAAATATCTAAGAAATTATTATTTGGTGAAAGCACAAATTTAGTATTACCCTCAGCAAATGATTTACTGTAAGCTTTCATAGAGCGATAAAAGTTAAAAAACTCTTCATCAACCTTGAATGCCTCATTATAGATTCTAGTTGCTTCAGCATAACCACGGCCTCTTATTTCATGTGATTCTTTTACTGCACTAGAGACAATTCCCCTTTTTAATTTATCAGCTTTTGATCTAATTTCTTGTCCAGCTTGTTCTCCTTCTGCTCTAATTTCTTTTGCTTCCTTTTCTCTTTCAGTTTGCATGCGGCGGAATATTGCAGAACTATTTTCTTCTGGTAGATCTGCTCTCTTAATTCTTACATCTATTATCTCTATGCCAAATTTTCCAGCTTCAGAATAAACTCCACGTTGAATTAATTGCATCACTTCTGATCTCTTTTCATTCAACAAACTAATTAATGAAAATCTTCCTATATTCTCCCTTATGTGAGCTTCTATGACAGGATATAATCTTCTAACTAGCCCTGATTCATTTTTCACAGTTTGATAAAAAGTAATAGGATCTATTATTTTATATTTTGCATAAGCATCTACTATAATACGCTTTTGATCTGCAGTTATCACTTCCCTTGGAGTTTTATCAGGACTTAAATCTAAAATTCTCTTATCAAGAAATTCTACGTTATTTATAAATGGCAATTTAAAATATAAACCACTGTCCCTAACATCTTTTACGACTTTACCGAGTTGTATAACTATTGCTTGTTTTGTTTCTTGAACAACGAAGATTGAATTAGATAATGCAATCAATAACACAACAAATACAAAAGCAAAAACAATTTTAATATTACTACTCATGACTATTTTCCTAGATTTGTAAGGGGTAAATAAGAGAACATACCTTTCAGATCGTCTGTTATAACAAACTTATCTACCTTGCTAAAAATATTTTCCATAGTTTCAAGATAGATACGGTTCTTAACAAGAGAAGGATTTTGTCTATATTCTTCATGAAGAGATAAAAAGCGATTTGCATTACCTTTTGCTTCATTTATTATTTCATTCTCGTATGCTTCTGCATCTAATTTTATCTTTATTGCTTCACCTTTTGCACGAGGTATAATATCATTACTGTAAGCGTATGCTTCGTTTATGGTACGCTCCTTATCTGCGCGAGCACTTTGTACATCCCTAAATGAGCTAATCACCTTTTCTGGTGGATCAATTTTTTTCATTTGAACGGATAAAATCTCTATACCCATTTGATATCCATCAAGAATCTGTTGCAATAAAATTCTAGTATCTCTGGAAATTTCAGCCCTGCCTTGACCTTCGAGTGCAAAAGAGATCGTATTCTTACCTATTATTTCTCTCATAGCACTTTCAGCAGCATTTTTAACGCTAAAACCAGGTTTATAATCCCGTACTTTGAATAAATAATCTTTAGCATCCCTGACTCTCCATTGGACCTCAAAGTTAACGTTGACTATGTTCTCATCTCCGGTAAGCATCACTCCTTCACCACGATCTGTATCTCGCCCATAAGAGCTGCTTATCCCAATTTCTTCACGATTTACTTCTTTAACGTTCACTTTAAAAACCTTGCCAATAGGGTAGGGGAAGTGATAACGCAAACCAGATGTTTCTGTATTGGAATATTTGCCAAAAGTAAGTTCTATACCTTCCTCACTCGGATGGACAATATAGAAACCAGTACAAAAATAAAACAACAAAACAATGAAAATGATGAAATAAAGTTTTTTCCCTCTATTTCTGGTTAAGCCATTAAAAAAGCATCTTATATCAGACACAGCTTTACTTAAAATATCTTCATTACCTGGACCTGACGGTTTCTTTCCAAGATTCCAAGGATTACGCTCATCCATAAAAATTATTAATTGTATAACTAATACGCTGATATTACTTAATCTTATCAAAAAATGCAAAACTATTTTGTTTACAAATTAATGATCAGATTGAAGGATGTGATCATACACTTCCTTTTTTTCTATATGTTATGGTCAATTCTACAGAATTTCTAGCTTTTTTTGAATTCTTTATTGTCGTTTTTGATAAGTATCGTTAGTTGTATATTAATTATTAACATAAAAGACAATGCCTGGGATTTAGGAAACTTAATTTTAATCAAGTAGCTGCATAATAAATCATTGTCAAGTGATGGAATGACATTATCTACTATGCAAATTACAATGTTCAAACAATTGTGTATCTGAGTTTTGAGATGACGAAACTAGAGTTGTATAATCTATACATATTTGTGATAACTTCTCACCTTCGCTCAAATAACTTTTCAATGTCGCTTAATTTCATTTCTATATAGGTTGGCCTTCCGTGATTACATTGTCCAGAATAAGGTGTCTTTTCCATTTGCCTCAATAATTCATTCATCTCCTCCAATTTCATCTTTCTGCCTGCTCTTATTGATCCATAACAAGCAATTGTGGCTAGTATTTTATTCACCTTATCCTCTATAGGTAATGTATCTTCTATTTCTGTTAGTCTATCCACTATATCAATGAGCATTCTCTTTGTGTCTACTGCTCCTAAGATTGCAGGAACTTCTTTTACTATGATCTTATTTTCTGATTTAATTTCAATCTCAAAACCCATCTCAAAAAGTTTATCTTTATAAGTTTTAATCATCTCCATTCCAGCTTGATTTTTGATTTCAACCATTTCAGGCAAAAGAAGTTTTTGTCTTTTTATACTTGATTTCTCCTTTAAGCACTCGTATACTAGTCTTTCATGGGCTGCATGCTGATCTACTATAATTAGTTTGTCTCTTACCTCAGCAATAATATAAGTATTGTAGATTTGACAGTGTGCAAACCCAAGTGGATAGTCCCTTATTAGATCGGTTTGTTTCCTTTCCAAAATTGTAGTTTCTGCTCGTGTAGGAGATTTTTGCATACCAGTATAATCAAACGATTTTGAATGTTCTGATAAGCTTTTTGTCTCTATATTTGGAGAAGTAAATTCTCTCATTAACTGGTTTTCAAAAGGATCCGACCTTCTTCCATAAAATTCATTTTTAAGACTAGACCTACTAAAAGGATCTGATGATAGATGATTCGTTGTTGTTCCAGTCTGGGCCAATACAGTTTCTACAAGATCTATTCTCTTTGATAGCACTTTTATTAGCCCCCTTCTCACTATTTCATATATTAGCCTCTTGTTCTGAAACCTTACCTCTGATTTATTTGGATGAACATTTACATCAACTTGATCATACGGTATCTCTAAGTGCAGCGCTGCAAAAGGATATCTATTGTTTGGAATAAGGTCGTGATACGCATAACGAATTGCACCAATAAGTAGATTATCTTTAATTGGTCTACCATTAACAAATGTATAGATCTGAGTTGAATTGCTACGATTGACAGTAGGTTTACAGATGTATCCTGTAAGCCTAATGCCATCTTCTTCTTCACTAATTTGCAAAGAGTTTTCATGAAATTCTTCTTCTACTTCGCATAGCCTGCTAAATAATGAGGTCTGCTTAGCATACTTAAGAAGCTTCTTATTATCGGAGATAAGAGTAAACTCAATTCCATAATTGATCATTGCTAAGTTGTTTACAATATCAACAATGCTTTGTGTTTCTGCCCTTTCGGTTTTGAGAAATTTTAGTCTATTTGGTGTGGCAAAAAATAAATCTCGTACTTCAATATATGTTCCTATCGATAAAGGATAAGGAACAAGCTCTCCTATTTTTTCTCCCCCCTCATACCTTATAGACCATGCTTGATCTGCTTTGCTTGCCTTAGATGATAATTTTATTCTGCTTACTGCTGCAATTGAAGGCAAAGCTTCTCCTCTAAAGCCAAGATGCTTGATCTCTATCAATTCACTGTCACTCAATTTTGAAGTAGCATGGCGCATAAACGCAAGTTCTAAATCATCCTTTTTTACTCCGCTACCATCATCGATTACAGTAATGAGGTTACGCCCACCACTTTCTATCTTAATTTCTATCTCTGAGCTTCTGGCATCTATTGCATTTTCCACTAATTCCTTTACCACACTTGCAGGCCTTTCTATTACTTCTCCTGCTGCTATACGATTTATGGTTTTTGTATCTAAAAGAACTATTGCCATTATAATGTTGGTTTTTCTTTTACTGCTTGAGTTTGCTCCTCTCTCCATTTTTTTAATCTATCTGCAATTTCACTATTAGAAATCGACAATATAGATGCAGCAGTAATAGCGGCATTGCATGCTCCACTCTCTCCTATAGACATTGTTGCAACTGGAACACCTTTTGGCATCTGCACTATAGATAATAGACTATCTAGCCCATTTAATTGTTTGCTATGCACAGGAATACCGATAACAGGTAAATAAGTAAGCGATGCAGTCATACCAGGTAAATGAGCCGCTCCTCCTGCACCAGCTATAATAACCTTAAAGCCTTTTTCTTGAGCAGACTTAGTAAAATTAAAGAGTCTCTCTGGTGTTCTGTGTGCGGATATTATAAATACATCATGTGAAATTTCCAATTCTTTTAATAGGTTAATAGCATGCACCATAGTGCCATAATCCGACTCGCTTCCCATAATTACAGCAACATCCTTTTTCATTTTTTCTGTATTAGACATGATTTTATTTACTAACCAAATAGTATTTCAGAAGCAACAGATATTTAAATTAAATTACGAATATGATATAGCATTCTCATTAAATAGAAACTTTAAAAATTGAAATGAATCCCTATATTAAAATATAGAGGTATAAATTTCGGATATTAAGGGTCTATTCATATCTATAAGAGTATTAGAGACTTACCTTTTGACAATAGGGCAAAGATCTCTACAGTTAAATCCTTTTATTTGTTTCTTTGCAACTACTTTTTTATATATGTTTCAAAACACTTTCTTTACTTCCGCTATGTTTTTTACTTCATTTATTAAAATAATCTTGCCATTTTGAAAACATTGTTGATTCACTGAAGCCACTTTTTAGGACCTGTAACACTATGTAAAATACATCCTAAATCAACTATGTTTTTTTTAATTTTTCATTTGTATAATTTTGCAACTTTACCCAACCATATAGATAATAAAAACCCGTTTGTCATAGAAACAGAATTCTATATCAAACAGCTACTGCAACAATTTCCATTTAATCTATGTGAACAAGCACTTTAAGTTTGTGTGGACGCACAATATTCATTTCAATTACTGCTATGTAAATTTTAAACATTCAAATTAATTGCCTCTTTAAGCCTTGCATTAGCAATTACTATAATTTTACGCATTAGAGCTGTTATAGCTACCATCTTCTTCTTACCACTTTCAACAAGCTTAGAATAAAAGGTGCCAAGTGCAGATTTGGACCTTGCAGCAGACATGGCAGATGTAAAGAGCTTTGAACGAACATTACTTCTACCTCCTATAATCCTTCGGTAACCAACAGTTTTACCACTTTCCCTAGGATGAGGTGCTACTCCGGCAAGACTTGCTACTTCTTTTCTACTTAAGTAGCCAAGCTCTGGCATTAAACACAAA
>DWCF01006025.1:0-13139 GCA_018230265.1 Delias oraia
ATGACAATATTTAATAGAAACACGTAAGTCATACTCGGTGGGTAGTGTCGCGGGCAGAACGACGTCTGCCGAGTCTATTAGTTTTGTATATGGTATGTTGTCGCAGTTTGACGACCACGGATATAGATAATGATAGTAGATCTATAGATAGAAGTAAACAGCGTACACCTTCCTTAAAGGCCGGAACGCACCCGCGACTCTGCAAGGGCTGGAGATGTCCATTGGCGGAGGACCGCTTGCCCTGGGTCCAGCATCCAGCTCGATTGCCACCAGTAGTGTAAATAAAAAGAAGATCGATTAGGTCAATTGGTGGTGAAGATATGCAGATCGTTGGTGGCAGGTATAGAGCATGCTTGCTGAAGATTACATATATAAAGAGGATTTTAATTGGTTTATATTCATTAAGAAGAGAAGCTCTGGAAGCTGCTAAATTATTGGAATATTACTTCTTTTATCACCAAGATGCCTCAATATCGCGAGATATAAATAAAATAAGTAAAAAAAATACAACAATTATTGGTGCAGCAAGACGCCAGACGACAATAACCGACTACGAAATTGCATTCAAATACGATTCTTTTTTGTACATAACTACTAACTAGTAGGAAATAAATATTTCTTTTCCTAATTCGGATTTTTCTTCTCTCCATTTAACAACTCTCTATAACGCCATAAAATGCAGTCCCTTCAGTTCCAATTCCATGCAGAGTTTACACTGTAACTACTTGCATATTAAACTAATTGCTTGAAGGAAAATGATGTTCGGTCGCGCCTCGGTAAACCTACACTCTATATGTAGGTATTCTAATTATCAAATTAATGCAACTTTTACGTCATTCATTTATCATCTATTTCTGAATAAGGCCACGTAAAAAGTTAAATTCAACCATATTATTACTAGTTTCATTTTGATAAAATTACATTTTCTTAGAAAATATTAATATTTATTTATAATTTTATATAGAACGGGCGTAAGGGTAAATAAAAATCATTTTAACGGCATCCGTACAATATTTCATTATATATTACGATCCAAATTATTACATAGAGGTAAATCCACAATACATATTGTTATATCCAGTCCTTATAACATACAGAAGTACGAGCAGAATGTTGGTGTCCAATGTCAAAACTTTACAGCTCTTTGAACACAATCATTCTTTAACAAATTTCATAATTCAGGCTGGTCTAATCTCTTTTGTTTTTGTTGTAATCATATATTATTTTCCTACCAGTATTTACACTTTTCAATGGGTTTCCTGTTGTTGGCCAGAATTGCCTCTACAGAATAACGCGGGCGATCTCATGGGTTCACCGAAATGTTTGCCGCGAACCTCGGCCTCCTACCATTTTTCCTCGCGGGAGGATTTTTTTGTTTGCTAGTGTGGTCACATTGGGAAATTGATGCTTTTACGCCCCACCGGTTGGAAATAGGTCTTGGCGTTAATGAAAAAGAACTCTTGTGTGGCATCTTCAACCATCGGGCTACTTTCGAGAGTTAAACCAATATTTACACACATCAATACATATAGTCCTATATTTATAAATGTTAATAATTTTTCCATGTCATTTACATTACTCTTCGAGCTTCGTGATTAATGTATTCAATTTATTTTAAGTTAAATATTTATTGAAGATGTAGCTTACGCTTGGCTTAAAATAATATTTAACATAAGACTACATTTAGTTTTATTATATATATAAATCCAACAAAACTAGTAGTAGTTAAAACAATATCTTAATGAATAACTTTTAATTATTTTCCAAATTGTAAATTTTGTGAAATATAAATTTTAGCATGATTTTGATGCAATTTACGCACAAAATGTACGTCTAAACCGTCATTGCAATTGAAAGGTCGCTTACAAAATACCGTCTCTAGTTTATAAGTATCCTACGCCAGGTACGAGTAAGTGTCAAGGTTACCGCGCGTCCTTTCCAAATACTGTTTGTCGATCAGCGCCTCTATGCATTTCTTGATCATAGCAACCGACGGTGCAAAGGAGCCTCGCGCCTGCGTTACGACTTCTTGGATTAACTCTGTGTGACGTAAGACCTGTAAAAATTAACTACATTACACAAATACGATTTACAATTTAGCGAGGTAGTCGGAAGTTTTATTCTATAGCGGACAACGGAGCTGGTGGATCTCCTATATGGTAAGAGAACGCCGCCGCCCATTAACTAACGCGGCACCTTTAATTAAGGGCCTCCGAAATCCTCACTCACTCAGCGAAATACAGTACAAGTACTGTTTCACGCTGAGTATTCTGATATTGATTATTGAATTTAAGGCTCCGAGGGGGCGGAAACATAATATCTTATGAGTTTATAGAGAACGTTGTCGAGGTTTTACTTATCAAGATTCTGATTGTATTTATTAACAATCCTTTAAGGGGAAATCGTTTTGCTCGGAATTCAATTAAAAATGAAACCAGGCTGCTACCTTCCGTTGTTTCATGATGCGTACTATAGCAGCTTGAAGATACATCTTTCTGTCATCGTCGCAGTGAACCGATTCGCTCGACGCTCCGACACTGCCTGAAACCAAATTCACATAGCATTGAATAGCCCGTGCGAGAGCCGTGCTGACGTACTAATTTGGGCCGGCTCGTTCGAAGTGATAGTGACACCATGGGCTCACAAAACTCAGCGTGAAATGAATTACTGTATTTTTTATAGTATAGCGAACAATCGAGAAAGTGGCTCTGCTATATGGTAAGAGAACACCGCCGCCCATGAACAACCGCGCCATAGTCCGCGCATTGATTATTGCCTGCTTTTTACGCCGCTTAAGCGGCATTTTAAGGGCCTCCGATATCCTCACTCACTCTGCGAAACACAGTACAAGTACCGTTTCACGATGAGTATTCTATGAGTCCGTGGTATCTTGGACGAGCCGGATGTATATGTAGTATTAATTTAGTCTCTTAATTATTATACTACTGCTGGAAAACGAGCAGTAGGCTCACCTAGGTTATGCAGTCCTCTGCTCATGGTTCACCTCTATACCTAGCAGAGGCGCGGGTGCGTTGCCGGTCTTTTAGGGATAGGTACGCTATTTTTTGCAGATCTCCAAGTTTTATTGGAAGTCTGCTGCCAGCTGATTAAATATGTAAGTATGTCTGTATATGTACCTTGCGTGGCCGGCGCCGCGGCGGAAGTGAGCCTTATTTTCGTTCGTTTGCATGTAAATGTGAGATTCAGAAGCAGCTCCGCTTCTTCATCGGCGGTTTCATACTCCCCCTTTGCCACTAAGAGGCCCGCCTCGATCAGGGGGCGCACGTGACGCACCCAGCTATCTTCCGGCAACTGGAGCATCTCACGTGCTTCCCTTACACGCATTGCGTCCGTGTTCTCGAACATCAGCAGGAGCGCGCACTGGAAACCCGTTTTAGTAGGATTAGTAAGTGTTCAATTTTTGTTATACAGTGTAACCTCTATATAACGACACTGAAGGGACTGTGCGAGACTGACTGACTGGGAGAAGAACAGGTGGATGGAAGTCAAGCTAAACCAACTAAAGCCAATTGATTTCGACGCTTTAGGGAGTTTTTCGTTAAATCGAGGGACGTTACATGTAGTTTACACTGTATATAAAACTCCTATATCGCGGTGTTTCTTGCAGAATTCCACTAAAATCGCCCGATTTCATGGTCGACTCGAGCTGTCCCTGTAACAAGGACCTCACACAAGGCCCTTGAGCCTATTATAGTAATTTACATTTGCGTTACATATAGATTAGGCTACTGAACAAGACGAATATATTATAGTATATAGTTATTATATTAGTTAAAATATGCAGTGGAATCTCGCCAACTCGGAATACTCAGCGTGAAACGGTAATTGTACTGTGTTCCGCAGAATGAGTGAGGATATCGGAGGCCCTTAACAATGCCGCTCGAGTGTTGTAAGAGGTCGGCAACACAACCAATGCGGACTGGGACGCGGTTGTTCATGCGCGGTGGTGTTCCCATACTATATAGAAGACGTGTCACCCATGGTATGAGAACACATCTCTTAAATAGTTGTGTTGCCGACCTCTTACAACACTCGAGCGGCATTTTTAAAGGCCTCTGATATCCTCACTTTCTCCTCGAAACACAGTACAAGTACCGTTTTACGCTGAGTAATCTCTAAGTCCGTGGTATCACTTCGGACCGGCCAAATACTTTAGCATGGCTCCCCCAAGGTCTGATGGTTGGGTGATGGTTGTACGGTTTCCCGTTTTGTAAATAATTAACGCTTTCATAACGGGATCTGTGTTTTTCATTAAATACTCCGAAGCTTTACTCCGGCTAAAAATTCTACTAACCTGTGGCGTGGTAGCGTTAATATGGTAGACGCGTTGAGTGTAACGCGTCCTCAATTCACCAGTGCATAAGTGATGGAGCCAGGCGAGTCGCCTGCCCGAGAACGAAGTTCGGTAGAAGGTCTCGAAGAGACGAGCCGGTTTTTCTAATTGCGCTGGGGGAGCCAATGGTGCCATCGCGCCGCCTAAAGGCCACGCTCCGGCTTGAAGAACCTAAATTAAGAAAAAAAAAATTTTTTAAATAGGATTCTACAATCACGTTTGAAAGTCATTGGCTTTTAAATTGGTACTTGTACTGTGTTTCGCAGAGCGAATGAGGATATCATCCGAGGCCTTTAAAAGTGCCGCTCGAATGTTGTCAGAGGTCGACAACACAACCAATGCGCGGACTATTGCGCGGTAGTTCATGGGCGGCGGTGTTCTCTTAACATATAGGAGACCACCTCATCTGTTGACAGCTATAAAAACTCACCTGTATGAAGAAACCCGTGTTGGTTGCCAAATTATTGTCGCGTAAGTATTGCTGAAATTTAGTATTTAAATCCGTTGATACAGCCACGTCCGTGAACATTCTGTGCAGTTTATTTGTGAATTCGTAGCCACACGCCGATTTCAATCTATTTATCATCGCCTCCTCCTGAAAGAAATAAAATTTATAAAGGATAAAATTAATGGCTGTGTCTTTTATATTATAGCGGACACTGGAGCAAATAAGTCTCTAGAGCGGATAAGATACGGTAAGAGAACACTGCCGGCAATGGACAACCGCGCCACAGTCCGCGCATTAGTTGGGTTGCCGCCTTTTTACGCCACTTAAGCGGCATTTTTAAGGACCTACGATATCCTCACTCAACAAAACACAGCAGATGTACCGATTCAAGTACATCTACCAATTCACGCTGAGTGTTCCATGAATATTCTGTATTCTAAAATCTTAACAATCGTCGCTTTTCAATTATTTCTAAATAAAAAATGTATTTTTAATTAATTGTGAACATGATTGAAAAAGTCATAACACAATGAAGTTCTTGTCTGCTCGTCTTAAGTTTTAGCGTGTTCTGGGACGGCCTGTGAACGTCTAAATAAAGTCATTAAAAGATCATGTCATCGAATATATATACTATTGGACTAGCAGACGTCGCCTTGTTCAGTGCGCCATATACCGCGTCCGACTAACGTGATATTTTTTTATATTATGACCAATTAATGCAATATCGTTATAAATCATAGCCAATGTGTTGTTCTGATGTATGCGCTATGCTATCGCAAACTCACATTAAAATCCGTTCTGTAGTTTTTGCGGAAAGGAGTAACAAACATCCATTCATACTTTTGCGTGTATGATATTAGTATGGTGTTATTTATACCTGTTCCATAGAGGCAGACAGCTGGTGTATCAGGCGCCTGGCCAGTGCACGAGCGTAATGTTTCTGAAACACGTCCTTGTCGTCTATATATTTGAACACAACGATGGCAGCAGTTAGTTTTTCATCTGCGTCTCTGAAATGATATTAATAAAATTATTTTAACAAGCACTAACTCGCAGAATACTCAGCGTATCTCGCTTCTTAGTGGGTGAGGAGGCCCGGAGGCGACCCTTGAAATTAAGCCGCTTAAGCGGTATAAAAAGTCGGTAACACAACTAAAGCGCGGACTGTGGGGCGGTTGTCCATGGGCGTGGTTCTCTAGCCGTATAAGAGACCCACCGTATCCCTTGTCCGCTATACCATTAAAAAATAAAGCCTGTCTCTCAGTTCGGATATTATACATAAGCTGAATACACTGAATAGCTATGTGGATGGAAGAGACAAGATAGGGCTGACAGTAGATTATTCTTATAAATTTATACACAGTAGTACCCGTTTAAGACGATCTCGCTTAATACGATTTCTCGCATATTACGCCATTCCCTGCAACTTGAGACATATTTTCATACATTTCTTAACGTTTAATTATATTCGTCATCCCGTTTAATACGTATGAACTTTTCAGCCTTATATAGCTAAAAATATATATAAAGCTAAAACTTTTAAATACTAAATATTAATCAGAGAAGAAAAAGGTCCCTTTTGCTTTTAGAATTGCCCATACCTCTCCGAACCCCTTCTCCGAAGCAGTGCATCGCAGTATCTCGATAGAAGTTCGGGTGCACGAGCCGTGGGTTCACCTTCCGCTCGCGAATTCACTACTTCAATGCACGCCTGAAATATATATGAAAAACAGTATTATAATAAGGAAATTCTTATAGTAGAGCGGGCAACGGGACAGGCAGGTCTCTATGGTGGGCCGTTATAGCCGCCCATGCACCACCGGGCAACAATCCACGCTTTGTGTTGCCGGGTTTTTATACTAATCGAGCAGTATAATTTCCAGGGCCTCCGATAATCTCACACACTCGGCGAAACACAGTAGAAGCACCGTTTCACGTTAAGTATTCTGTGAGTCTGGATGAGCCGGCACAATTAGTGCGCCAGCATATGCTTGAGCATGGCTCTCCCACGGGTATTTCTTCTTAAATAAAAATTTATTATATTTGGTAAGCCTGGGAAAAAACAGGAATAACAACTATCTGCGTATTTTGCGGTTTCTTACGTGACGTCATTCAAATAAGGCTTTGTTTATTAATCACCTTATCCAAAGCTCCACTGAAGGCCTGAGCCCCACCAAACACCTCGGAAAACAGCTTCGTGTATTTTCTGTGAAGAGACAGCATCGAACAGACGAAATGTGTTTGTGCCTGAAAAACATTAAAAAATATTTATTTAACTTATATTACCCATCAATAGAACATGTCTATGTAATCACGTGAAACTCAAAACTAGCGAAAGGCATATAAAAAGACACCAATGTCTATATATTATAATTTTATTTTTATTTTGACTAACTAGGCAATGTCTTTTTGTCCGACATACCTCCAGTGCCTTACGCCGAAGGTCTTTAACCATCGGCCTCATCTCAAAGCTCAGAGACGCTCAGCGAGCTATGGAAAGGGCAGCTCGGAGTTTGGCTACGTGATCGAATCAGAAATGAGAAGAATGAGGAGAGCCCGTCTCAAAAACAACTACGATTTCACACTGAATATTCTGCGAGCCCGCGGTATCACTTCAGACGAGCCGGCCCAATAAGTACGCCAGCAAGGCTCACCCGCGGGGAAAATTCTTGTATTACACTCACTTCATCCTTAACATGTTCGGCTGCCAACATGGCGAGTCCTTCTCTCGCGGCCTGAACGTGCGCAGCCTCAATTAATGGCTGCAGTGCTTCTTGGCCCAAAGGCTTCAATAGCAAATACATGCACTTTAGATCTTGGCGACGCTAAAAGAATGGCATAAATTTACATTTCACGTTGTAGCTTTTCTATTATAAAATTATATTTACTTAGTTTTTATGTAGATGTCGCAGTGTGGTTGGACCCGCAATTTGATTGAATGACTGTCGCGTTCATTGAATGACGACATTCAATTAAATGATTAGGCCGAACGTTAACTGAACAAGCGTCACTCAACGTGCATCTAGTTAGCCCTTTGAACAGAGCGAACGTAAAAGTAATTGTAATTTAGTTAATTTTTTCCCAGTGCGGCGTTAGTAGTCACAAAAACAAATATGGCGTCGAAACAACTCTCACAGCTGATAACACTGTGTTGATATTTTGTTGGTTAATTTAAGTTTAAAGTAACCTTTTCGTAATAAAATAGTGTTACAGCATGGATTTTACTATTTCTAACCTAACCTAAATATATTTCGGCCTTATATCTCATTCAACGACTACGCTAAATGACGTTCAGTTAAGACGTTGGACGTTATATTCAACAAATTGACGAGTTGTCTTTTAGTCATTCAACTAATGTCGTCATGCAATGAACGAGCTAGTCATTCGATCAAAAAACGGATTCAACGAGACTGCGACATAGACACTACATAAGCTCAGAAGAAATTAACATGGTGACAAAAGTTCAATTAATTAAGTAGATAATAATTAATTAAGTATTTTTTCCTAATATTACAAGGTGCAACACAGAACCATGGTTGTTTCCATGTTAATTTTTTCTGTGTTAATTGACTTTTTTTCATATCATCCGTGGCAAACGTGCAGGAGGCTCACCTAGGTCAAACGGCCCTCCGCCCTTGGACACCCCCAGCCCTTGCAATACCGCGGTTAGAAGTTAGAAAAATTTCAATCCACTCCATTACAAGAACAATATTTCACTTTGAATAATTTTCAAACGAATGGTGTGTATATAAGATAATTGCAAAATACTTTCTTTTCTTTGAAACGTGATTTAAGTTGGAAAGAGTTTCAGTTCATCTCCTACAAATCTTACTTCTTCAGTCTTAGGAGAATCCTCGCAGGCTTCCTTCAAGAGTCTCTCAACTTCAGAGTACAAAGAGGGAAGGTGCGATGCCACGCACGCTTGCTGGTAGCACGAGAGAACCGCCTCAGACGACGATGAGTGAAGATACTTGTTGCCTAGCGCTACTTCTCTTGTGAGACCTAGGTTGTTAAATAATCAAATTAATATGAGTACACCACACAGCCTAATATGCTTAGCGTCATAATAGTATTTTTAAACATTTTCGACATCCTCGTAGCTAAATGGTCTCATAAGTCTACTGAGAAGCAAGGTGCACCGGTCCAAAATAAGTATAATTTAATTTGTACTTTCGCCTTTTAAAATAACTAAAGAGCGTAAATTTTCCTTAAAAACCTGCAACGCATCCGCGGATCTGCAAGGACTGGGGATGTCCATGCGCGGAGGACCGCTTGCCGTAAGGTGAGCTCCAGCTCGTTTGCCACCGATGGTAGAAAAAAACTAAATGTGCCTTCGAATGATAAAAATCAAATCATCAATGTATATAAAAGTTGCCGTCCATGCCGCCCATGGAGAACTATTGCGAAGTTGTCCATGTGCGGCGGTGTTCTCTTACCATATAGGAGACCCAACTACTCCGGTGTCCGCTCGACTGTAAAAAAAATCCTTATATCTTAACATTATTGCTATAAACGAATTTACACCCGTGGGAGAGCCATGCTGAAGCGTATGCCAATGCACTAATTCAGCCGGCTCGTCCAAAGTGACACCACGAGCACTCAGCGTGAAACGGAACTTCTACTATTTTTCATTGACTGAGTGAGATAGTCGGCAGCCCTTAAAATACCGCTCAAGCATCACATAAGTCAACACAGCAAGCGCGGTTGTGAATCGGCGGCGGCGATCTCTTACCACATCCAGACCCACCTGCTCTGTTGGCCATTATATAATAAAAAAACACTCACCATCTAGCACATACTTCATGTAATAGGAAACATCTCCAACATGAAGTAAATCGGCGGCACGTCGCGAATGTTGAGTTGTAGCAGAGGCTAAGAACGGATCTAGTACTAACTGCTGGTAGAGAGATAAGGGAGCCCGAAGTCTGAATGACTGAAATAAAAAACATTCATAAGTTTTTTTAATGCGGACGTCGGAGCAGGTGGGTCTCCTATTTGGTAAGAGAACACCGCCGCCAATCACCAACCGCGCCACACTCCGCGCGTGTTGTGCAGCCGAATTTCTACGCCGGATATGAGGATATCAGAGACCTTTTAAAATGCCGCTTAAGTGGCGTAACCGAAGCGCGGACTGTGGCGCGATTAACCACGGGCGGCAGTATTATCTTACAATATATGCTCCGTTGTCCGCTGTACTATAAAAAAAATGGACGACAGCAAGTAGCCATTAAAAAATGGTTCAGAAGTGTATCGAGCCATTTTTTTCTTATTAAAAAAATTGTAAATAGAATTAATTAATTAAATAACATTACACTATGATTTAACTAAAACTTAATTTAACATTTATACACAAATAGAATGAACCATTCGTATGATTTTATTAAGATTTATGAGTAAAGTTCACTTCACCTGCACTTCCACCATACTATGAATTGCCGTCCGCAAAATATCGGTGGTCGTCGGGTCTAAGTTCGAATCCCGCAACGCATTTAATGCGTTCACAATCCGTGATGTCATCCCGGTGGCCAATGGTCTGATCAATATTCTCTCCCATATTAATAGACCTAATTCACCCACCTGAAAAAAATATGCTTTCTAAGTACTAGTGGACTCGGCAGACGTCGTTTGCTCCGTACGCCACCTGTCGCGTACCACGTACGTTCGCCCAATTTACACAATATAATTGTATATAATAGCCTATGTATTATTCTGATGTATTAGTTATATAATTGCAAAGTTTCATTAGAATTAATTCAGCAGTTTTTGTGTGAAGGTGTAATAAACATGCATCCATACTTGTATACTTTCTCGATAATTTAATTTCGATCGCGATAATTTTATTATTTTTTTCCTATGAATTTTTATCAGAAATAATTAAAATAAATAATTAAAATAAACTATATAAAGAATTTGGCAGATGCACTGCTACTTTTATCATTTAAATTCTCTCTAAAACTTTTGAAATGCAACCATTTCAAAAGTTTTTGAGTGCTGTGAGTTGCAACCCGTGGGAAAGCCATGCTGACGCACTTATTGGGCCGGCTCGTTCGAAGTGATACCACAGGCTCACAGAATACTCAGTGTGCAACGATTCTTGTACTTTGTTTCGCAGAGGGATACTATCAGAGGCCCTTAAAAAGCCACTTAAGTGGTATAAAAAATCGGCAACACAACCAATGCGCGGAATGTGGTGCGGCGGCGGTGCTCTCTTACCATATAGGAGACCCACCTGCTCCCTTGTCCGCTGTACTATAAAAAAAATTATTAATAGTCAAATTATTATTTTCACCTCTAAGTTTCTTCCATCACTTTCGGGACAACCAACTGTAGTTGGTGTACCATAAATTATATCTGCCTCTGAAATCTGAAAAAGAAAAAGACATGGTAGTCAGGTGTATCTGTGAATACTCATACCATGACACCAGAGACAATTTATTTTCAGACGGATGTAACTTTAGATCCTCAATTCGTGTTTTGTTCCCCACACCATCAATTTGTGGAATCAAATGCCTGAAGATGTATTTTCAAACCAATACTTGAAGCATCTAAAAAAAGATCGTATCTCTCTAGTAGGCCGGCTCGGCATCCACTGCCCAGTAAGGATTTGGGAATCCATGGGTGGAGGATAAATTATCCTAGGTGAGCGTAATGCTCGATTGCCTCCATTTTTATTCAAAAATGTGTCTTGTGAATTTTGAACAACTGCATATTTGTGTTGCTATCCTGTAGAAATCTGGGATAAGTACTTAGTTCCCAGAAAATACAGAAATTAAAATAAATAAGCAACAGTACTAAACATAAAACCCTGAATAAGTTAAATATTATTATTTAGATACTGGATAGACTTTTATTAATAATATAAATTATATAAATATTACCTTGTGTCGTTTGACATGTTGTAAATTAAGATAGGAGTATAAACTGTTCAAGTAAGTGACACCTTGGCTGTACTCTTGCCATGCTGTGACATATCTATACAATATGAAAATATTTAAAAATACTGCACGCACTGTGAATTCAAAATCTTTATATAATTTGTCATACTCAAAATTAATTATTAATTAATAGAACTATTACCTCTTAAGCAATCCATCATTGTAGTCTGTGCTATCTAAGAAAGCATTAGCTTTAACTCGTGTCAACAATATTAATACATGTTCTTCAAGGAATTTCCTAAAAATAAAGCATATAAATTTTAAAACTTAAAATCCAAAGGTCCAAGCTATTATTATTGAATTAAGAAACTTCTTACCTAGTTTCATCATATAGTTTTTCTGCAAGCGGTTCAGGGTACGCTACACATAAGGCATAGACATCTGAGAAACGCGTGTTCCATACTGCTCGCTCAATTGTTTGTAAAGCAACAACTCCAGCAACCTGGGTACAAGATATAAATTTTATTGATATTAAAATGCAATTACAAACACTTCATCTCAACAATATGAAGAACCATACAAATAGGGCCAAACCATCCAAAGGGGAGGCCTATGTCCAGCATTGGACGTCTTACAGCTGAAATGATGATGTTGAAAATGCAATTATCTTTCTAAAGTAAAAAAAAAAAAAATATTATAAATTGAAAATTATAATCTTTTATTTCAAAGATTTTAAAAAATAACAATGCTTGATATATGCTTTTGAGAAATCAATTTACTATAAGAGATTAGGTAGTTTAACAAGATTTATATAAAATTTTTAATTTTAATAAATCTTGCTTACAGTCTCTCTAAGTTTAGACCAGGTCTCATCAAAGTTGACTTTTCGAGGCTTCAGCGACATTATTTAAATCACTTCATGTACCTAAAACAAAATGTTTATCAATTCATATTTATATAGAAAGAAAAGAAAAGGAGTAGCAATTTCAGAAGAGCTGATAGTGGCATAGTAAAAAGCTAATATTATATATCTTGAGATTTATATTAGAGTAATATTATATGTTTTCAACACAGCTTTTCAAAATATAAGTCAAACTAATTTATTGATTAAATGTCATTGCTTACAATATGGGTTTATAGATGTGTATGATATTCTAATTCACTTAGAATATTTTGAGGTCATATACATTTTAAGATAAGACTAATAAAAATATTAATTACACAATTAATAGAAGCAAAACTTACTTATTAAACATAATTAAGTAGTAAATCTTTTAATTGTTATTTTTTACAAAATTCCTAAAGATACAGGCAGCTTCTAAGTGTAAAAATATAACATATTGTTTAAGAATGATCACTGAATGAACCTAAAGAGCTCTCTTATTAGAGAGCTCTTTAGGTTCATTCAGTGTTACATTATTTCTTTGTTGTTTAAAAATAACCATCTAACAAATGTAATTGT
>DWCF01006026.1:0-13138 GCA_018230265.1 Delias oraia
GGACATAGGCCTCCCCCAAAGACGCCCACCTATTACGATCTTGAGCGATCTGGATCCAGCGGTTGCCCGCGACCTTCCATTCGTCTTTCCATCGCGTTTACACAGAACACTCAGCGCGTAATGGTAGTTGTACTTGAAACGGTACTCCTACTGTGTTTCGCTGAGTGAGTGAGGATATCGGAGGCCTTTGAAAAATGCTACTTAAGCGGCGTAAAAAGCCGGCTACACAACTAAGGCGCAGAATATTTCGCGATTGTACATGTGATGTGGTGGTGGTGTCCTCTTACCATACAGAAGACGTACTCCGTTGTCAGCTATAAAAATATATATATTTAATAATAATAAAAGTTATATTTTAATCAATTTGGCAGTCTTCGATTAAGATCAGACTTTTTGCTTATTTGAACATCTTTAGTTTTAAATACTAAAATTTTACTAACTAGAAAAAACAAAGAATTTAAAAGATTATAAAATATTAAATTCAAATTAACATAGGAAAGAAACATTTTAGATTAAAACGATATCCTGTTTAATGAAAACCTTTTCTCTTCTACATTTCTTTTACGTAACAATTTCCTCTCGTTATGTTATTTTACTGTCTACTCTCTTCGTTTGTCCAATAAAAGTTTGAAACGCTTGATAGAAGCAGATGGCGACAGACCATCTGCTTCAAAAGTAACCCTAGTGCTGACTATGACCCTCAGACACAAGAAGCGACTTAGATAGAGTTCAATAAAAATTACCTCTATGTAGCAAATGATGGATTTTGTATTATTTATAAACAGAACTGATATAAATTAGTCTACACGTTAGGATAATTAAAAAATATCATTCAGTCCAATAGCGAAAAATGTAAATGTCATAGAAATTACTTTCTTACCTATAACGCATTTCCAGAGCACAAATTAAATCTAACACTGGCAAACTGCTCACTGACGCTAATGAACAGGAACAAAGAAGTGCTCCTGGTGACGCTTACACAATTCCTCGCGTCGCTGGAGACCAGACCTTCGGCGAAAGCGTACAAGGTAATTTAATACTATCCTACTAATATTACATTATTATTATAATATTTAGAAAGCCTCGTAGCTAAGTGGTTTAATAGGTCTACCATGAAGCGAGACGTATAGGGTTCGAACTCCGGTTCGGACAATATACATTATAATTTAATCGATCTCTGAAAGGGCTTGGACAGTGGCCGGGCGAGTCTTTATAATGGGTCAGCTAATCACTAATTGGATCGGCTCATCCGAAGTGATACCACGGGCTCACAGAATACTCAGCGTGTAATAGTAGTTGTACTTTAAACGATGTCTCTACTGTGTTTCGCTGAGTGAGTAAGGATATCGGAGATCCTTAAAAATGCCGCTTAAGTGGCGCAAAGCCGGCAACACAACTAATGTGCGAAGTGTGGCGCGGTCGGTGATGGGCGGCGGTGTTCTCTTACCATATAGGAGACCCACCTGCTCCATTGTCCGCTATTATACTATATAAAAAATTAGTATTATTCGATGAGCACAAATTCAGTGTACGATTGGGTAATTGCGAGAGCATTGTGGTTTAATGAATATCCTTTTCCATTTAGCTGTCCATCCGAGCGGATCACATAGTAGTAGAAGGGGTGTCCTCAGACGGAGAGTTGGTTCAGGTTCTGGTGACCAATCGGGAAAGCTCTCTCGGCACCGCTCTGGCTTTGGACATCGAACGGAACCCTGTCAATAGTCACGCAGATTTGGCACTTACTTGTCTTATGGAACCTTTGGAGCTGGTTTATATAGAGGTAAGGCTTCATTAGTAATTATTATTATTATATTTCGTAATTATAATAATTACTTATAACCTAAAGGGATTTTTTCATAGATTATCTATTTTATTTATTGCCGTCTTAATTATTAGGAAAAGTAACGCAACCCTATGTGTTTAATTGTACATAAAGATATGTAGATACAGAATAATTAAAAATGTATGTGCTACTGCTTGAAAAAACTAAAAAAGCAGATAAATAAAATAGTAATATGCTACAGACATAGGAAATTGTATGATTATTTCAATCGGATATTATTAGTCAGGTTGGCCGAGTGGTCTAAGGCGCCAGATTTAAGCTCTGGTTCCCGAGAGGGAGCGTGGGTTCGAACCCCACACCTGACAAATATTTGCTTGTTTACAGGTCTTAACTTTTTTAAGATGCTATGTAATATAATTAAGTTTCTTTTAGTGTTTTAATTACGTATAATATTTAATAAAGAAACAATAATGTATTTTAAATACGTTATCAATATTTTTTTATATTATACTTTAATATTTGTTTGTGCATTTATGAAACATGGCTTGATTGGTAGTGTGGCAAAAAGAAAAAAAATTGTTTAGTTCAGTTTTTTCATCAAGTAACTGCCACACACATATGATTAATTACGAGCGATTGTGTTATCTTTAAATATACAATTTAATTCGTTAACACTAATGACGTTAAATTTCAGCACGCTATTACGGAGCTCATAAACTTCTTCCAAACCCATTCCATGAGCTCTGAGGATCTGCTCCAAGAAGTCACCACTGCCATTGAAAAGGCGGGAAATGTCAGTAGATCTGTGCTAGCTTACGCCGTTAGCAGGAAGAAGGTCTTCAATCTGAATGTTGACGTGAAGGGACCCTGTGTCGTCGTGCCGGAACATGGGTGTATGCATAAGTGAGTCAAAATTATTACAAAGTACGTAGGTACGCAACCAACCTTCAACAATCCATTGGCCACTAAATCTAGCCAGCTAACGCACTAATGGGGGCGGCCCGTCCGAAATGATATCACGGGCTCACAGAATACTCAGCGTGAAATAGTTGTTGTACTTGAAACGGTATTCTACTGCGTTTCGCCCTTTGTGTTGGCCCTTAAAAATTCCGCTTAAGGGGGGTAAAAAGCCGGCAACGCATCCAATGTGAGGATTGAGGCGTGGTTGGTGATGGGTGGCGGTTTTCTCTTACCATATAGGAGTCCCACCTTCTCTGTTGTCCACAATACCATACAAAAACTAACAAAACTATTTCTCAACTCAGTAAAAAAATATTGATGTTTCATTCATGATTGTTATTATATTATAAGTTATAATATTATTGAACTGATATTAGAAATAAGTCTTACTTGTGAGTAGCATAGGCTGTATATTAAAAGGCTTTCTTGTGGTACTCGGATTAACAAAGTTAGTAAAAGAACAACTTAAACTAACTTAAACTTAAAGATATATGAGTGTAATCTATACAAAAATGTTGTATGGGGCGAGTCTCTAAGCGGATTGATCTTGCTCAACGTATTTGTAAAATTATTTCTTCTTTAACTTCAAAGTTACATAGATAAAAATAATTTTTCAAGGCCGGGCCGTTTAATGGTGTTCGACGTGACCCGAATCGTAATAAAAACCGACTTACAACCATCTAACTTAGTACTCGAAGACGCTACTTGTATGGAGCTAGAGGAGAAACTTTACGACCGATTCCATGCGGAATGCTCTTTCCAGGTAAGTTTTTTTTTTGATAAAAAACATGGAGGAGACTCATTTAGGATGAGCGGTCGTCCGTCCATGGACTTCTCCAGACTCTGCTGTGCCGTTGCTGACGTTTTGGTACGCTCTTTTTTTGAAGGCCTAACTCGTATTGGATTGGAAATACATCTGCAGGCAGCGGAAAAGAATGCATAGAAAAACGCACAGTTGTCGAACGAACTAGTTTTACTCTTTTACACCCATTCTTATAAATATTATTAATTGATATAAGTTTTTCTTAGTTGCAAATTATTAAGTTATTCCTGCAAAAATGAGATAAAAATATTAATTTTATACATTTAAATTACATCTAAACCAAGTAAAGGAATATTTTTTGAATAAAAATAGATATAATTAAATTATATTTAATTTACCATTCAGTTATAGTATAATTTTTTTCTCTATAAAATGAAATGTAATGAACCGTCAGATCTTGTTCTGTGATTGGAACGAGCCTTGGCGGGAGTCGAGAAAGCTTGGCGATTCGGACCTGCATCTTGTACCAAGAGTCAAAAGCACGTTGGTCTTTTCAACCAGCATCAGGAAGGATTATAAACTTCTTCCCAGGTAAGAGTTGTATAGATATCAAGAGAATGAGAAAATTTATGAGAATAATATTCTCCAATCTATCATCTCTTACCTAACTGTCCGCTATATAATAAAAATATATTGTTCATATTTTTATTGAATTGTAATTTTTTAGCAATTATTACAAACCCAGTTTAGCTTTTATGCTACTGTTGGTTCAATCTTATCTAGGTACCAACCTAGACTTCAAGATAACCTAGGTACAGACTTTGGATGGAACCCATTGTAAACACAATGTGAAAGATGTTATTATGTCATGTTTTCTTACAGATACAAACTGAACATCTCTTTGTCGAGCTTAAGACTGAACGTTTCTGACCGGATTATTGGCTTCCTACTGGACTTCTTCGATAATCTTCCAATCCCCGTACCTAACACAGTGCCAGTCTCCTTTATGGACTCTGGGGACTACGCGGAAGACTTCCTGGACGCGGATATGATTGAAACCCTCCAATTGGACAGGGTTGCAGCCGATCCTGGATATGGTGAGCTGGTTAAGCTGAGGAAAAAGATCGTCTATGCCTATTTCAGGAGGAACAGGTAAATTTGGTTTTTTAAACGTGGCCTTAACACATAATTCAAAAATTTGTACAATTAAAAATCCAAATCAGTATATATTTACCGCCTATCAGGATGCATTAAATAAGTAATTATCAAGGAAAGTACTAAAAATATCTTTAAATAAAAAGAAGTCTTGTATTAAGAAAAGATATTAGAAGGGGCTCTCAACAAACTACAAGATTTTCATGCATGGGGGAGGCATGCCGAAGCATATGCTAACGCACTAATTGGGCTGGCTCGTCCGAGTCGTCGATACCACGGGCTCACAGAATACTCCGCGTGAAACGGTAGTTGTACTGTGTTTCGCAGAGTGAGTGAGGATATCATCATCAGCCTGTCAAGTCCACTGTTGGACATAGGCCTCCCCCAAACACGATCTTACGATCTTGAGCGATCTGGGTCCAGCGGTTACCCACGACCTTCGTGAGATCGTCTGTCCATCGCGTGGCGGGACGTCCCACTCTGCGATTTCCGGTACGCGGTCGGCATTCGAGAAACTTTTTTCCCCATCGGTTGTCGGTTCGTCGAGCGATGTGGCAGCCCATTGCCACTTCAACATACTAATACTTCGGGCAATGTCGGTTACTTTGATTCGGCTGCGGTCATTTCTGATAGGAGTATTTCAGTGAGAATATCGGAGGACCTTAAAAGTGCCACTTAAGCGGCGTAAAAAGCCGACAACACAACCAATGCGCGGACCGTGACGCGGTTGTTCATGGGCGGCGGTGTACTCTAACCATATAAGAGATCCACTTACTCCGTTGTCAGCTATACAATTAAAATAATAAAAAAACAAGAATTTTTGAACGAGGCTATCTGTTCCTAAAATTAATATATTTTATATTATATATCTATTCCTATTTCAAATTGAGATTTTTTCTTTTGAATATTGTTAGTTAATAAAATAATAAATAAATAAATAAATAATTACCAGGGAGCCCGAAAGCCAAACAGATGGCTGCCACCCACACTCTCCTACTGAGGAATCTCTCCCGCCAGCGGACTTAAGCGACGAAGAAGTCGAAGAATACGCAAGATCCGTAGATCTTCCCGGTTTTGATGACAACGTCTCCCCTAGTAATAACATTGGGACGCTTCTTAGGTTTATTATTGGTTAGTTTTAATTACTTCCACCAAACCATTATTTATATTAAAATTACAGCTCGTTGAATGACAAAATCAGTCAAGCACCGGTTCCAAGCTAAGCTCTCTGAGAAGAACCGGCAAAATAAACTCAGTGGGTGTAATTTTGTTGGCTTCCGTGAGATACTTGAATTATAACAAAAATTTGCTCCGAGAATGCCTGCCATGAACACCTTAATCCCAAGTTCTGACATCATTTACAAAATTATAAATACTATAATATGCTTTTTCACACAAACGTGCCTTAAGAGTTTTTTAAATTTTATTAACAGAAAGATTTTGGACATTTTCTGGTATCCTGTTGTAAAAGCGTACTACTTATTACCGAATCTGATCACTGGTAAATCTAGTCTATGCTTTTTTCGTATATTAAATGTTAATGAATGTAATGAATGATAATGAATGTTTGGATATACATCCAGAACAGTCTTAAATGAATTATATAATTAAATAAATGGTATATAGAAATGTCCTAAAATTAACGCAAAATTAGTAATTAACTTTACTTTATAATCCAATAAAACATACAATCAAAAGACTAAATCTGTGTTTTCTATTTCATTCAAATCTCGCGTAAATTTAGGAATTTACTATTCATTTTATTTGTATTATGTTATAGAATAAAGATATTTTAAAATCAACTTTTTAGCCTTATCTCAAATCATTGCAGGAGAAATCGTAATAAATCTAAATCGTTCAAACGACCAAGTGGACCGGCCTTATGTCATGTTGAGCGTGACCAAACTGTGCTTGGACGTGGCTCTGATGGCTTACGGCCCTGCTGTGCAGCTGTCGGTGGCCTCTGCTCTGCTGACTGATAAGCAGCATCACAGCAGTACAGGACAGTACTTGGAACTGCTCACAAGCAGTGGGGAGCTGTTTAATTTACTCTATAGGAAGGTAGGTCTTTAGGTTTTAAAATTTGACTAGACTAGACTTACTGTGTTTTATTATATATAGTATCTTATATATATATACTATATAAGATACTTTGATATCTTTTCATCTTTTGTAAATGCTTCAGTCTTTAGCTCTTTCAGTATTTAGTTAAATTCCGTTCTCTACATACACAATATCTCATCTATTAAACTCAATTTTAAATATATTTTTGTAATACATTTTTTAATTAGTAATGACAGTGACTAATATATATATTAAATGGCTATATAATATATTATCTAAAATATGAAAGAAAATATTTTTAGGTGCGTGCAAATTGTCCCGAGTTCCGTTCCCACTTCCACAACGTAGAGCAGGCGCTGGTGGCCGATGCGGGCGACATCTCGATATTGGCTCATGCGCCAGCTCTCGCCACGCTCATCAAGTATCTAGAATATATACAGAGGAAGTATGTTTCTAGTGTTATAACCTTTTTAATAAGTTAACGCGAGCGAGAAGTTAGTACCAGGAAATTCACCTGGAATAAGCAATACTTCGCTCATAGACCCCAAGTCAGAATAAAACCAGAATGATTTATTCTCTAATAATAATAACAATTGAATTATAGTTAATGATAGAGCTCGCCTCCGACAGGTATTCATGGTGGTCCATGGGGGAGGCCTATGTCTAGCGGTGGACGTCTTAGGGCTGAAATGACGATGATGAGTTATTGTCTATTCATCTCGACTTTATACTAGTTCAGTGAAGGTTTAAACGTTGAGTTTCAAATACAAACAGTTTCTACAGAAGAAACTTGAATTTCTGTATATATTGTCATGTTTATTTTTGTATTCACATAATTATAAAAATTGTTTTCAGAATACATCAACGTCACGCCATGAATGTGGCCAGCGTTGTGTTGCCAAAGACGAAACGGCTATGGGACTTGCTGATGGAGCCTGAAGCTGATCCTCCTGTACCACCTGGTGCCACTAAATTCAGCTATTCAATGCGGTAATATTTAATCCATATAATGCAACGAATTATAGCAAAAGTTGAAACTTTTTCTATAATTCGTTGCTTTGTCTACGTATCTAATTTGAGTTGTCGACCGCCTTCATGACGTTCTCTCGTCATATTTGAGAGATACGCTGAGGTCGATTTTTTCCAATCACTTCCGTTCTAGAAAGCGCTAAAACATTTGCCCATTTCGAGCAACAAAAACGCACATATAGCGATGAATTTCGTCTACTGTGAAGTTTCGCGACCACATTTCGGTGAACACTTAGTTACAGACATCGCGATAACGCGAATCTTTGTGTAATCGCGATGTGTGCGGTCCAGGCATAAAATATATCATTCGAGTATTATCGGACAATATGTTCTTATTATGGACTTGAATAGGCTGATGATGGTGATGATGATGACGTTCTCTTTTTGAACAGGGTGTCGTGCATCGGGATACGTGCCTGTCAGGCTGAAGGCGCCGTGGAGTGGCGCGTGGTGTCCTTGGAGAGCGACTGCGTGTTCCGGGCGAACGACCGCCTCGTCTTTAGGCTCTTCCTCGGTTCGCTGCAGGCTGATGACCTCTCCGACGCCACGCTCTATCCAAAGGTATGTTTTTTCGGTATAGTGGACAACGAACCAAGTGGGTCTTTCCTATATGATAAGAGAACAATGCCGCCCATGGACAACCGCGCAATATTCCGCGCTTGCTGTGTTGCCGGCGTATTACGCCACTTAAGTGGCATTATTAAAGGGCTTCCGATATCCTCACTCATTCAAGGTATAATTTCAAGGTTTTTGAAATTATACCGCTAAAGCGCCGTCATATGCCGGCAACACAATCAAAGCGCGGTCTGTGGCACAGAAAATTACTACGAATTATTTATTTGGTATAATTATATTGATACAAAATATTTTTAATTCATTGAATAATTATGAGCCGTGATTCTTCAAATTTTTGTATGCGCCGATAAAAATGGTGCAGTTGCATTAACAGTCAGAAACGCAACAAGTTAATCTGCTGTAATATTTTATATAATCGTTTAAATTAATTGTTTTATTTTATGAAGTCACATTTAATGTTTATTTTCCGCGATTTAAATGAGCTTCGGTGGCGGAGTAATTTTACATGATTTTTTGTGATGATGTTGCAATAACGAATTCTAATGTAATTAATTGATTTAAAATCTGTTTACGTTACATTTGTTTATATTTAAAAGACTAAGTAGATTTGTTACAATAATATTGTTATTTTATTTATTATTAGATTATTACGTTATTTTATTGTTAGAAACTGTTGAGACTTGTACTAGAATGTCGACTATCATCATCATCATCAACAGCCTATTCAAGTCCACTGCTGGACATAGGCCTAATGTCGACTATAACTACTGCCATTTCGGCGAATTAAACATCTTTTTTTTTGAATGACTACTTGCTGTGTGATCATACGGTCATGACAGTTTTATATTTAAAATGAAGCCTGGAGAGTCAATGAAGGAGGGTTAGGGGCCAACAGGTACTGACAGTGCGCTACCTATCCGCGCGAGTGGTACTGGCCTGGTCATGCTAAGCTGCTGATAAATATGTGTGTAAAATTGTTAACAGCTGGTGTGGCCTGACGAGGATAAAGTGCTGGAAATGAAGTACGTGCGTTCATCGAGCGGAGTCGAGGCGAGACCACGCGCCGAGCTACGTATCTACATAGGCCGGCTGCACATCGTTCTCTTCTGCTCGCTTATATACAATCTACAGGTTCGTAATATACTAATTATAATCAGAGTAAGCAAACCATTGCCATTTGGCTAAAGTATATCTTAAAATAAAAATTTAATAAGTATATCATGTAGCGAGAGGTATCGGGTTCGAGTCCCGTTCGGGATAATTATAAATTGTAATTTAATTTATAATCTATTCTGTCTCTGGAAAGGCTTGATAGTAGCCGGACGAGTGTCTTAATACTGGCATACCCAGTCAGTACATAAGCTTATGCTGACGCACTAATAGGGCGGTGGCGAGTGAGGATATCGGAAGCTCTTAAAAATTCCGGCAACACAAGCAATGTGGTGCGGTTGTACATGGGTGGCGGTGTTCTCTTACCATATAGGAGACCCACCTGCTCCGTTATCCGCTATACCATAAAAAAGATTAATTTACATTTCCAGATAATATATTTTAATGTAAATCGCTCATTCGCCAGCAATTCTTGGAGCTGCTGATACCAACTAGTGCTGCGACCGAAGCGGCCGTGGCAGCGGAGAAAGCTGCCCAGGAACAAGCAGCTGAACTACGGACCTCTGTCATCAGAGTCAGTCTAGCCATTGAGGTAGGAATTTTTACTCTGATCAATCACGTGTACTGCTATGTGAAATCTAACGTACCGTGCAGTCGTGGATACCGGGTTCATACACTGTTTGTAATTTATTCGGCCAATTAACACTCGTTTTCCTTGTGGTTGAACCAGGATCGTGGCCAGCACTAGGGTTGCTTTTGTAGTGAATGATCTGTCGCCAACTCTTTCTATCCAGCGCATCTCTTACAACCGTGTGAATGTTTGCCGCTTAGGCGCGTAGAACACCCGGCAATGGAACCAAAGTGCGTATTGTGCTACGGTTGTTCATGGAGAACTACATTAAAAAAATGTTAAATATAAAACTCGGACAAGTGAAACGAACGACAGCTTCATTCGCAATGATTTATTAGAACATACGGGCGGTATATACATATATGACAAAAATAATATTTATACAGTGGGGTCTCGATAACTCGAATGTCCATTTATTAAATTGGCATTTTTACTAATCAATTGCACAATATCTTTTCATTCTATGAAAAATTGAAGTAAATTAGTAATTATTTTTTTATTAAATTCAGCGACACTTTGTTTCTTTCATCTCGCCATTTGCTATTCATCAAAAAACACTCGTTCTGTAAATGCCGACGTGGCGGGAATAGAAAATAAAAATGAAATTACTTTAAATAAATTTAAAAATTATCTTCACTCTACTAAACTCACTCGTTGTGTGCAGATGATATTTCTGCACACAACTGGTTATAAAGTTAATTTAATAAAGTGATTTCTCCGTAAAGATTAATCCATATTCACATTAAAATTCATATAAGCTTTTTAAAATTTAAAATTTTCAATTTTATTTACAATAGTATTAAGTTATATATTACTTTATAAATATACCTGTGTAAATAACCAGTTTATATTATTAAAATCAAACAATTTATTCAGGTATACCAAGGTTTCATCAATAAATAATTTAAAAATATCTTCTTATTTTTCTAGTCGGTTCCGTTGAAGATAACAGTTTAACTTTTTGCCTGTTTTATAGCAAAAAAACAATCTTGTTTTTGTGTTAATTGATCTCCATAAAATAGTAACCATAGTAGTAGTAACCATAGTAACCATAACTCCATATGTCAAATTCTTATGCAGTTGCTGTCTACACATTTCGCAGCTTTATTAGATAATTTTAAGAAGGGACTACAAAAATGCATGCAATTCTTCACTTTTATACCTAAGCCACTGAATTGATATTTGTAAATTTAAATCTACGTTACAGATCCACGCACCCGTGTTATTACTCCCACAAAAGCCTTCGTCGCCCAACTTGCTGGTTTTGAACTTGGGTATGTATAGACTGGAAACATATTTGATATGCCACCGAAAGTGGTTTTGCAGCCGAAACCTAACTTTCGGTCGGAACTTCTTATATAATTTATAGCAATAGGGTTTTGGACGTTAATAGGTCCAGTTTCTACCACTAATGTTCAAAAGATGATTTATGGGTTTCTTGGCTGTTCTTTTCACATCTGGGCGTGTTTATGAACCATCTTTAATTAGTTTTCAGGTATTAAGTATTCAAGCTATCTGTGTACTAATTATGCCCGAATGTAATTTCCAGGCGATCTGAGGATAGAGAATTTTTTCAAGACAGTGGGCATAAGCCAAGAGTCGAACAGCCACATACAAAGCCCGGTCATAGACAATGTGCTCTTCAAACTGGACAACATCACTTTGTGCAGAGCTGTCATGACCTTAGCTGGTTCCTTAGAAGTCCAGGTACGTGGGGTTTGTAATACCATTACAAAATTTGGAAGCCGATCTTGCAGCATGCAAGACCAAAATGGGTCTTGGAAATGGAATTACAAATAAAAAAATAAATGTATATATTTATTATATAATTTCACATTTAACCCACAACGAAAAACAGTTTTTATATTTTAAATCTGTATTTTTCAAAGCCATCGTAACATCAAAATTAATTATGATGGCATTTTTGTTATAAAGTTAGAATATTATCCATTAACTTGTAAACTAAGTTCATTGTAGATTTATTGGATTTCATTCGTTTAATTTATTGAGAGATGTTCATTGTAAATTTTAAGGCAATTTTGTACGGATTTATCCAATTTTATATCTATTTGACACTGCTCAGTCATTTAAGCAAAACAGAGCTTTGAAATAGTATTATTATACTATTGACAGGAGCCAATATTGGAGTCCATATCGGTTCGCTGTGACCTAAAACGAGCTATCGGCTACGCCCAAGTGTCGAACATCGCGGCCTACCGAGACCTGCTGCTATGCGAAGCAGACATCATCATGGACACGGTGGTTATCAACTTAGGGCAGAAGGACTTAGCCACGCTCTTCGCTGTGTGGACGGACAATCTGAGCGAGGGGAATTATATTGGTAAGTGATATAGTTTACGCCTATGCCTGAAGTATTAGCTACAAATCATGTTATTTTTAGCTTTTTTTCAAGAAAATAAAAGCTCAATTGCGTTTCTCAGTTTAATTATAAAAACTACATTTAAAGTCCTTACTTCTATTCTTATAAATTAACAATTATGTGTACAATTTAAATTAATAATTTTTAAAATAATTATTTTCTAATAAAACAATATATATATCTTGTCAAGAGTTGACATTTAGGCTTTGTCTATGCTAGATAAAGAAAACAGTCTTATTTAATAAGGAGTTTAAGGTTTACTTTCATCATCATCAGCCTATTAAGTCCACTGCTGGACATAGGTCTCCCCCAAAGACAATGGTTTACTGTTATACATATAATTATGAATAAATCCCTTTTTTGGGTTACTCAAATTAAATATTTCATTAAATTTTTTTAAATTATTTTAAGACGTTATTAAGTACGAAGATGATGTAAAACAAATAATAAGAACAAACTAATTTTTGTAAACTAATTGTATCTAAATGTATGGTTTACTTACGTGTCTTAGACATGTTTTATCACGAATTAAATCATCTATTATGCTGCGTCCATTCTTCTGTATTTACGAAAAGTACTGTCAAAATGATTACTTCAGCATCTCGCAAGTACCGATTGGCGTTTATAATAATACCCTGTGTGTCGTACATCGGTCAGAACGATATCTACTGGATCCACTATTAATGA
>DWCF01006027.1:0-13136 GCA_018230265.1 Delias oraia
TACTCGAAAGGGCGCTGCTGCCCACCCTCCGGTGAGGTGTCCATTAGTCGCCTCTTACGACATCCCATTAGGAAGACCGGGAGTGGTACTATTCTGATCCGGTAACCACACGGAAATTTGTATATTATATGGTATGTTTATTATAGACTTTAAAAACAGAAATAGTATTTGTAAGTCAATTATGGTTAACTGAATATTCTAAAACCACAGCAATAATAACTCTGTAAAGTACTTACAATTCCTTGGAAGAACTAAGGCCTGTTTTTCGGTGACAGTAAACAGATGTAAGTTGTTGTGAAACATGTAACGTACAGTTAAATGTTTTTCGTCACCCGCGCATGGATCGTAAAATCCCGGCAATTCGGACTGAAATTAATACATTTTTTATTAGATTATTTAGTCCTTACTAATGTTGTTTAATTTGTTTAAAACTGCATTATATATAATTATACGCATAACTATTATGTAATATATATAATTATTATACATTATGTATAACTATACTAATATTACATAAAAAAGTTAGTGTGTTGGTCACACTGTAGTTTGTATCTACGGCACCAATCCCAAAAACTCTTTCACTAATAGAAGCTATGTTATTTTTGAGTAACATGGGCTTTATATTAGGCAGAAAAATGAAAAGGCTGCGAAGTAAAAACGTTAGTGAAAATCATTTTCACCCGTGGAAGAACCATACTGAAGCATATATATACTGACGCACTAATTGGGCCGGCTCGTCCGTAGTGATACCACGGGCACACAGAATACTCACCGTGAAAGGGTACTTGTACTGTGTTTCGCAGAGTTAATGATATCGGAGGCCCTTAAATGTACCGCTTAAGCGGCGTATAAAGTAGGCAACACAATGTGCTGACGGTGGCGCGGATGTTCATGGGCGGCGGTGTACTATTACCGTATAGCAGATATGCTATTGAATAAAATTATAAAAATAAACGTTAAAATAAGATTCTTACGAACTCTGCCTTAACAATGAGAGATATATGATTGAGATTTAGAGCTTGAAAATGCCTAAAAGTCTACGACAGCACATATCAAACTTTCATAATTATAAGGCAAAACAACACTTGTCGTTTCAAATAGTAATATATAAATGGACAATTTTAAAGGTATCGGTACACTTATTCATGAGAAAAAGTGCGTTGTTATCGAAATATAGTCTTAAACCTTTATAAATTTAAAAAAGATTTGATGTACCTTGCTAGCATCTAGTAATTCAAGCCGAGAGTCTCGTACGAGACACTGTAGTGGTATTGTTACATCAATAACTTCGCTGTAAACGGTCGGCGAGTCAGCGACACCATCACCTATTTCATCAGCTGCCGTCTCGTGACTATTTGCTCCTGAAATTAACAAAAGCAAGTAAGTAGACTATATTTTTTGAGAGCCTCGTAGCTAAATAGTTTTAAACGTGTACCATGAAGCGACAAGTAATGGGTTCGAATTCCGGACAGGATAATTACAATTAAATTTATGATTTATTCGGTCGGTCGGTCGGTCGGTATAGAAGGGCTTAACAGTGGCCGAGCGAGTGTCTTAATAGTGTCACAGCCGCGGGAGAGGCATGCTGACGCATAAATTGGGCCGGCTCGTGTGAAGTAACACCAGGGCTTCTAATATTTTAAACTAAACTTCTATATATTTTACATATAAAATATGTAAAAATATAGGTTCTATATCAGATTTTATTATGGTTTTGTTCAGAAAGTTTAAATTATTCTTGTATTCCTTTGATAAATATTATAAGTGTGTAATTAAAATCAAGAGAAAATAATCTTGTCTGACTCTTGACATCTGATAACGTGTTCTAGCACAAGACCGATTTAGATGAAATTCATTATAGTAACATAGAAAAAGACTACAATATTATGAAAAAAAGATATCATAGAAAACATACCTCATTTGTAATACATTTTTCTAAAATACATGTAAAAATGCATATTGCCATAGAATTTAATTATTGTTTTACTTTAATATACATAAAATAAAACTGTTTCACACAGATACAAAACTATAAATTACCTGAAGGAAGTTTTCCATATAAAGCCTTAATAATAACAAGGCCTTTTTTCTTTTCTTCCTCGTTTCGGTTCCTTGAATAGGTCTCACGCATAAGTTCTACAGTTGCTCGGGCCTGTCGTTGCATTTCTTGTAATCTGTAAAATACATATTTTAAATAAAATGGTAAGACAACACTACACCGCCCATGGACATCCGCGCCGCAGACCGCGCGTTAGTTGTGTTGTCGGCTTTTTACGCCACTAAAGCGGCATTTTTAAGGGCCTCCGATATTCTCACTCACTCGAAACACAGTAGAAGTACCGTTTCACGCTGAGTATTCTGTAAGTCCGTGGTATCACTTCGGACGAGCCAGCCCAATAAGTGCGTCAGCATATGCTTCTGCGTATCTCTTCCACGGGAGAGAGTAGTCGAATAGTCTTCTTGCAATGCAATATATAGTTTGTATACCCAAAATGATATATTTAGCCCAACGGTATATAAAGCACATACACATAACAAAACAGTTCCTCTAAAGTCATTTTTTTAATATTTTCTATCTGGCCATTTTAGTTTAAATAAAAACTTTTTAATTATATATATATTTAACCAACAATACATACTGTAATATAAAAAGAGCTTACCTTTCAAAATTTGCTTCCATAGATCGTTGCCTCTCTCTTTCTTGGCGTTCTCTGGTTATAGGGTCAAGAATTAATTTCTTTACCATCAACCAAGATATCATTGGCACTACGGTCGCGTAAAAAACTGGTGCAGGTATCAGCTCTTCGCACAGATGTATGGGTACGACTATAGTCTGAGATGCGCATGACCACCTGAAATTATTAAAAAATATATATAGTAAGAATATTTACCATAGGAAGGTCACAATTTAAAAAAAATGTAACATTTTATTCAGATAGCTTTTCAAATTTTGAAAATGTAACTAAGAGGGTTGTAAATATTGAAAAATACGGACATGTTTTTGGTTTATTATTATTATAAAAAATATATAATATAGGGAGAAACCAGTTTCCAAGGACCGCTTATCCTAGGTGATCCTTATGATAGTTTGCGAGCGTTTACATAAAAAAATTAATTACAGTAGAATTTATCTAACATAAAAATATGTCTCCAATAATGCTAGTAGTTCTACCAAAAAAAAACTGGTAAGGTGACATCCATGAATAAAACTTAACAAACAAATAGATAACACTCTATGAATTATGTATTTCAAATAATAACATATACAATATTATACCCGATTTCATGATTTATTGGTTATTACCAAATATCATCTGCGAGCCAGAGGTGCCACGTTTAAATCCCGGGATCACAGATAGACGATTAAATTAATATGCTCAGATGGCAGGCACTTACTTGCCTGTGTGAGAATTAAAAGTAAAGATTTTTTTTTTCATTCTATAGCGGTCAAGGCAGCAGGTGGGTCTCCTATATGGTAAGAAAACCGCCGCCCATGAACAACCGCGCCACAGTCCACGTATTGGTTGTGTTGCCGGATTTTTACACCCATAAACGGCACTTTTAATGGCCTCCGATAATCTCAGTCACACTGCGAAACACAGTGCAAGTACCGTTTTACGTCTTTTGCGTCGTCTTGAGTCTTCTGTGAGCCCGTGTTATCACTTCGTACGGGCCAGCCCAATTAGTGCGTCAGCATATGCTTCAGCATGGCTCTCCCACAGGAGAATCCCTTGTCTGTGTCTGCACTTTCATCCCCATGGGTCACACTCAACAATTATAAATTTATTTTATTATATATTAAAGTTACTTCAGCTTAAGCATGACTCCACTCGGCACACCCAACATAACAGCTGCCGACACGTTATTATTTTGGGACACCTTTTTCTCTGCACCGTACTCAGCGATTGCTCCAAATGTCCCAAACCTGAAAATAATTACAAGAAATATAATTAAAGGTTTCATCAATATTGTATATTATTTATTTTGCACCGTAACTATGATATGATGATCATATATTATCTGACACTAGAGATCAAGAGTCTAAAGACTTCCTGAATTATTTACATAGTCAGAACTACTTACATACAGAAATTATTGACACGGGGTATTATTCAGTAGCTTCGGCGACAAATATTTATAAAAAACTTAGCAAATCTATTAAACGCAAAGGTGTAAATCTGACCCAGATTTACATAAAATACATAATTTAGTACTTGTACGTGCATTTCTTGTTAAAAAAAAATTGCATTTTGCCCAAATTAAATAGAAGTACAGTGTAAACTCCATTTAACATCCCTCGATTTAACGACAAACTCCCTAAAGCGTCGAAATCAATTGGCTTTTGTTGGTTTAGCTTGTCTTCCATCAACTTTTTCTTCTCTCCATTTAACAACAACTCTTTATAACGCTATAAAATGCACAGTCCCTTCAGTTTCGTTGTATAGAGTTTACACTGTATATTGAAAACATTTAAAACACATGTATTCTCTTAATACTCACAAATATAACAAATTATCGCAATGTTTTTTAATCACAGCAATCATTACACACAAACAAACATTGAAGACATTACGCATATTGTATTGTGCCTCTGTGTGGACAAATTAAATCCAATTCAAAGAAACAATCATAAGAATCGTTCAGTAGCTTTCGAAATTATTCATAAAACAAATATAATAATTATTCATAAAATAATATAACCGAAAATAATTTAAGCAACAAAAAACATCGTAAATTAATGAAAACCTCATTAATTTTTGAGAACAGTTAACTTTTCAAACAATATTCAATAAATTCAATCAAAATAAGCTTTGCTCGCAGAGTTTCTGATTACAAAGAAATAAAACTTGGTAAAGATATTCTCTTAATAAAACGAACGCAATGATTGTAACGCCAGTGGGAAGACTTACTTTAAGGCTAATCTTAGCTTCATGTCATATTGTGGTAATTTTCTCATGATATTGAAAGATATGAACGAATGTGGGTTTCCAATTTGTACAGCAGTATTTAAGTGATACTTCTCCGAGTCCCTCACGTACGTAGAAGTCATTGCGCCTCCCTGGCCACCCACTCTATAGGTAAGATACCCAACTGAATGAGCGTCTAATTGTAACGCCATAGCTGAAATCAAATATAATTTTTTTATCTATTGACGCTGCATTCAAATAAAGATGTGGCATTGCAATAAATGATTTTTTTATTTTTACAGCACAACTCATTGAAATTCGATAGGTAACTTAATTATAATGAACTAAAATAGTAATTTAACTTTTTTTAAAAAATTCTATAGCGGACAACGGAGCAAGTGAGCCGCTTAAGCGGCACTTTAAGGACATCCGATAACCTCACTCACTGTGTTTCGTAGACACAGTACAAGTACCGTTTCACCCTGAGTATTCTGTGAACCCACCACGGGTTCATCACTTCGGTCGAGCCGGCCCAATGTGCTTCAGCATAGCTCTCCCACGGGAGCGATAATATTAAGACATTCGTCCGGTCACTGTGAAGCCCTTCCAGAGACTGCATAACTTATAAATGAAATTATAATGTATAATTGTCCGGTTTATAAAATGTAAATTAGGAATCAATAGCTCACTTGTTACAAGACTCGGCACAATCCCACGAGGTGTAAATTGCAGTCCTGTTGCACAGTTGACAAACATAAGTCTTGATATTGTTCGGAACATTTTGAATCCTAAAACTGGTCCATTCCCGATGCCGCATTCTAACTCAGTCCAACCTCTTTCAGAGCCCAAGTGTCGATTTAATATGTTCACAGAACCACTACCTGAAAATGATAAAAATAAATTATATATATATAACTTATATATATATTAAAAGTGTGTGTATATAGTATATATATATATATATAGTAGTATATATTTATAAAGTGTATATATATATATACACTTTTATATATATATATACTTTATATAGTTCTAGTTATAATAGGTGGTTCTATAAGTTTACCGTGAGCGAGAGGTATCGGGTTCGAACACAGTCCAGATATATATAATTTATGCAGTCTCTGGAAGCGCTTGACATTGGCCGGTTGAGTGTCTCTTAATACTGACACACAAGAGCAAAAGCCATGCTGAAGCATATGCTAAAGCACTAATTGTACCGGCTCTTCCGAAATGATTCCCATATGATGGGCTTACAGAATACTCAGCGGGAAACGGTATTTTATTGTGGTTCGCTGAGTGAGTGACGATATCGATCGGGCGTTTGTCCATGGGTGGCGGTGTTCTCTAACGTTAAAGGAGATCCACTAGGTCCGTTGTCCGTTATTCCATAAAACAATATCTAAAATGAAAATATGTTTTGCAATTACGCATATTGTATGCTAATTATAAAAGTAACCTTTTGTACTTATCAAATCAAATAATATGTATGCTGTATGCAAATATAATATTTAGTCTTCATTATACTAAGGCATGTTAGGTATGATTTATTGAAACTGCTGACGTGATATGACCTACTTCCAATGACTCACAACTGTATTAAGATAACAACACAGCAGAATATGGCTTGGTGGCTATGTGTATTTTTTTTATGTTTTATAGAATCGTTGGCAAACGAGCAAGATGCTCACCAAGAGCAAGCGGTCTTCCGCTCATGAACACTCCTAGCCCTTGTAGAGCCGCGGGTGCGTATAAAAGGCAGCGGCTCTCTCGTCAGCTTGGCTTCTAAAATTGACCAACAAAGTCTTAAATAGTTATAATTTAATTTTAATTATATTTTTATAAATTTGTATTAAGAAATTGCATTTTGGTGAAGGCTCCTGGACTCACTCAACTTATTTGACATCTTTTTTATATAAAAAAAACTACAAAAACTATATTTACCAATTCCATTTTGTGTCGATATATTTCCAGATAGGGTAACAGTATTCCTTAGTGTTACCGGTGCATCAATAGATTGTTGGATGGTCATACCAGATATTTCAATACTTGGTATGCCTACAGAGTCTTCTCTGAAATCATTATATGTAATACATTACTAAAAATCAATAAGGTAATATGATGAATACAAAAAAAACAGAAAAGTAGAACTTACAATATGTCATACTCATCATAATATTTAGTGAACATATCCGTAGCATTTACTGATAGTGTAATTGTCCCACGGGGATTTGCACTTTGCTGAAGTCGTCTTTCTTCCCTCTCTTTTTTTAATCTATAAAACAATTACATACTGCATAACCAAAACTAACAATAACAAATTAAATCATCTACAATTTGGCAATAAATGAATAATAAAAATTATTTTTTTATACTGTTGCGGACAACGAAAATGGTCACCTAGATGTTAACCCGACGCCTATGGACAACCGCTCCACAATCGCGCATTGATTGTGTTGCTGACTTTGTACGCCACTTAAGAGGCATTTTTAAGAACCTTCGACATCCTCACTAAGCGAAGCAATACAAATATCGTTTCACATGGAGTATTCTGTGCTATCATAGCCTGTGGTATCACTTCGGACGAGCCGGCCCAGTAGGTGCGTCCGCATATGATTCAGCATGGCTCTCCCACAGGTGTGTCATAATTAAGACATTCACCCGGCACTGTCAAGCCCTTTTAGAGACCGAATAAATTATAAATTAAATTATAATCTACAATTGTCCAGACCAGCATTCGAACCCAATACCTCTCTCTTCATGGTAAAGTTTTAAAACGATTTAGCTACGAGAATCTCAAAAGAAATAAATAGAAAGAGACTGACCTTTCATACTCTTCTCTTATTTCTTTTGGTGTTCTTGTGCGGAAAATTACTTCCCAACCATCTACTTCAAGACCTCTTTTACCTAAACATATCAAAAGTTTAATTAACAATATATATGTAATTAACAATGATATAAAATTTAATTGAATATTTAGTTAAATAACTAAATACAAAGATTTGCAACATTAAGAAAAAAATAATTAGATCTATTATTAATAATAATGTCCAATAACACAACTGACAATCATGAAACAAAAGAAATGACAAAAGCAACACAAATAACTGGCCCTGTTTATCAAATGTGTAAACATTTCTTGTATAAGTTGGAAAACTTACCTAGGGTATCATATATTGCTCTCTTGTGAGAATCAGAGAGGACTTCATATGCTTCTTTCACTTTATTAAATATTTGCTCTGCCCATTTCTGTTTATTGGCATCAGTGCTATGTTTGTCTGGGTGAAACATGCGTGAAAACCTTCTATAAGCACTGTTAATTTCTTCTGGACTGGCCTACATAATATTGAAACATTTTATAATAAAAATATATTATAAGAAAAACATGGCAATGATATTTTTATCATTCACATACATCTTGATTGGGTAAGGATTGTGTAACAACTGTAAAATCTACTACATTATAAATCTGGTAAGATTTGAAAAAGTAGATTATTTTCTATAAACTACTATAGACTGATATCATGTGATACATTTGGTAACTGTAAATAATATGAAATTAGTGAACAAAATTTAATAGTTATTACACTGTTACAAATCCTTGAAACTACAAATTAATATGGTAATATATATATGTAATTTTTTATCTTAACCTAAAATTAGACTACAGTGACGCAATTTAATGAATATGAGCAAATAATATGGAGATAATGCTAAAAAATCTGCTTGAACTCTTTTATTAAATAGAATTTAAGTCACAACCAAATATTTTGGGGTTATATAATAATGGTGTAACAACATGAAATAAATTAAAATTTATTAATGTGTAGTTACCGTTTTGGAGACATTTAATAATTGGTAATAATTATCTTCTATTAAAATATTATCTCCATCTTCTTCCATTATGAAAAATATAATTAATAAAAACGTAAAAATGCACTGTGAAATTTCCTGTCGCCGACACAGCCTCTATGGCCCTCTATTCAGGCTTACAATCTGTATTTACAAGTTATATTAATCAACATAGAATATTAATGTCTACATTCTACGGGATACAGATCACCATATACCTCTTTGCTCTTTTCCCGATCTCTTTATTAAATACTTATTCCATAATAAACCGTTTTAATAACATTTTCTTATTTACATAATATGACGATAAATTAATCCTTACAAAATATAATCTAAAAATAATGAAGTGGTGGTCACAAAAACCTTCCCTTTCAAGCAAAAGGGAAGTTGCACGGCCAGTGGAAACAGAGTGGGTTGCTTGGGTAAATAATTTGCTTGAAGAATTATTGATCGAACATCGTTGTTGCGAGTCGGGAAATCAACTCATCGTGGCTCTACATCCGCAGGTCACTCTAGAAGGTGGCGTTCCTCATGTAGTACGGCGCTTTGACTCTGAATTTTTTAAAATGATTAACGCTGTTGGCATAAGGCCTTTATAGCTTCTCACGGACTTTGGAGTGAGCCTTAGGCTCGCCGACTAGCGCAAGTCGCGACTAGAGAGCGCAAGACGCGCAAGCGCACTTTTGTGTCGCGACTAGCGCAAGGGCGTGCCCTTTGAGATACGAACCACCTTGGAGTGGGCCGTCGTGGGAACGTTGGTTGCCTGAGCGGCCGGTCGGGATCTCTCCGGGGTGGGCTATACGACATATATCAGTCCTCGCCACCGTTTCTGGCGAAGGCGGTTTTTAGCGCGGTCCCTACACAAAACCCTATTATTTTATTTTTTGTTTGACTATGCGTCGGAGTGTCTTGCTCTGGACGACGCGCAGCTTTCGGTGATGGCTTTCTTTGCAGACCGATTTACGTTGTATTATCGGCGTAAAGTTCATTCCTATACAATCTTTGTGGTGTATATTTGTCTGTGGTATGCTTAATAGTTGAGATTTTTGAGTATTACGTTCTAGGTGTCTATTATAACGATTGTCTATTTGCACTATGTACGATCTGTCAAATGTTTTCTACGTTTCGATTGGTTAGGATTGTTTGTTAATTGTTTGTTCAGTTGAATAGATGTTCGATAATTTTATTTTACCAATAAAACATTTTTAAATAGAATGTAGAAAAATTTACTATTTTTTTTAATTTGAAATGACTCTTTCTGTACTATTGTAGAAACTACTGAGAATTAAGACATACGTGAAAACATTTAAAAGTAATTTGGATCAGCCTTCAGGTATTTACATTTATTTAACGTGTGCACATCAGATGTACTTAGTTTTTATAATTACATTCTATCGTGATTATTATGAATAATTTTGTTGTGGTTAATATAAAGTAGTTCAAAAAAATAACATATAAAAGCTATTATTTATATTTTTATTTGAAATTTTTATTATGCAAAGATTACCTTATATGTGAAAACAACCCACTCAAGTTACTGTTAATAAAAGCTTCAATTTCGTACAATACCTTTATTTTGTCCACATTAAATATTTATATAAGGAGACAATTATTTTTCCTAAATATGTTTTAATTTAAACTAAACAAAATCTTTCTATAATAGTACTCATTTGTGAATAATGATATACAATTTCTACATTTATGAAAATTCATGTTAATTTAAAATTAAATGTTGGAATATATCTCAGTTTAACTACAAGTACTGTTATCCTATACATTTAAAACATACATGTTTGAATTATGAATCAATTATATTATTAACCAACATAGGTACACTGGTTATTTTAAGACTATCTCTCATTTTACTAATAAATAGTTTAGTTTATATTGTTTTTAATATTTTATATTAAAAGTAATTGAAAAATAATTAAAGTATGCTTCAATATCTTACAAGTATATCCATAAAAAACCTTTTAGCCATTGTTTTAAAGTAAAATAAGTAACAGTTATAATGAAATCTCTGTTTAAATGGGACTTTGATACATTTGATATATTATCATGTTGTAATTTTTTCTATTGTTGTAGGTTAGTGTAAGAATATTATAATGCCATCAACACATCTCAACCTAAGAGAGGATGATGTGGTTCGTTTGGCATTGGAATTTCTGCATAACAGAGACTTACATATTACACAACTATCACTAGAACGAGAGACTGGTGTCATTAATGGTAACTACGCAGATGATGTGTTGTTTTTACGACAGCTAATATTGGATGGCCAATGGGATGATGTACTGGAATTCATACAGCCGCTGAGTACATTAAAGGCATTTGAATTAGATAAATTTAATTATGCTATTCTTCGTCACAAATATATAGAACTACTGTGTATTAGATCTGAAATAAAAGCATATAACAATGTTGAAAATATTGTAAATGAAGTTGTAAAAGTTTTAAGTGACATAGAGAAAATTGCTCCTTCGAAAGAGGAATACTCTAATCTATGTCTTTTATTGACTCTGCCCAGTATTACAGACCACGCACAATTTAAATCATGGAATCCCAGCAATGCAAGAGTTCAATGCTTTAGAGAAGTGTATCCACTTGTTGAAAATTTTTTACCCTGTGATAAAAAGTCTAGTGGTGTTATACCAAAATCAGCAAAGAATGATAGATTAATGCAGCTGTTGATAAAAGGAATTTTGTATGAGTCATGTGTAAATTATTGCCAAGCTAAAGCTACTGGATCAAAAGAGGCACAATCCAATGAAATTCAATTTTCTCGTTTACTGGATGGTTCAAGTTTTGATGAATCAGATCTCAGTTTACTATCATGGTTGCAGTCAATACCCGCAGAAACATTTAGTGTTCCGTTCGAACAAAGAATGCTAGATGTTGATGTTGAAAAATTGGAACGCCCTTCGCTGCACACTTCTTGGACTGAACATATGCTAGTTACACCGATCAAACCCCGTACTTTCCCTCACTTAGCAATGCCATTTAGAAGGCCCAGATCAGCCGCTGATGCTATGACAAGATCTCTAAGACCATTGCCAGATGGTGCACCTCGCCACCCGGCCCTTATGGCACTGTCCGCTATTGATTACAGTCCATCTTCATCATGTTTCGCCGGGTTCCATCTCACTGGCATGAAAGGGAACAAACTAATGAATATGTCAATGGATAGACTCTTTGATAATAAAAATGGCGAAAATGTTTATAATGGTTTAAAGGAGGGTTTTAAACCAATCGATGAACAGCTGAAGCCGATTGGAGAATCGAAAACAAATGAGAGCAGCGTTGGAGTATCGACAGCTACTACACCCGAACATAAGGCACAAGATTTCTCAGCGTCGGCATCTATTTCAACGACCACGTCTCCGCCAGAGCGTCTATCGCAAGCTGAGCAGAAACAAGCTGCAACGGTAGCAGCTGCAGCAAATTTTGGCGATTTTAGACGTGAACTCCTTAAAGAATATCAAATACAGAAGCAGCGCGAATGCGATGATTATCTTCGTAACTTGTGCTCATCTGAAATAAGATATGAAACAACGTAAGTATATTTGTATATTAAGTAAATGCTTTTAACAAATCTGTACTCATGTTTGATATTTTCTTATATGCGTTCCAGAACGGAGCATACTGAACCTACGTCACACACTTTGGACATCGAATTAAGAGCTAAAATACCAACTGAATCAATACTTAAGACCATGCAACAAGTACATGTGAGGTAATTATTGTGCCGTATCTTAATTTGACGTTGAATTTTGATTGATTTTAAATTCTTGCGCCTTTAGTTAATTTAACTGTGAAATAGTATTGTACGAAAACATTATTCTTTTTAATCTTAACAGTAATATTTACAAAAAGATTTCCATCTGCTATCGAGTTTTAACGTTTTTTGGAAAAAATAAGTTTTCAAATTTCCTTTTTCTATTTATTTAAATTTAAATTTCAGACCAAATGAAAATTATACCGGCGACGTGCATGAACCAGCGAATGTAAGTTTTTTTTTCTATTACGAATTGTTTATTGTGTATTTTATTGTACGGTTTATAAGCTTCAAATGTTTAAAATGGTTTTTAACCTGTACCCGTTCATGGATGTTTTTATAATGTAATGTAAAACTTGCTAAAATCCAAATATATTCTGATGGATGGCTGTTATGTAGTTTAACTTTTACGAGTAGCGCTATAAATGTGTTCTAATGAATGGCTTTTGATGCGTTCGTGTGTACATACGAATGTTGTTTCTCTCGGCGCCCCATTTCTTCTCGCTTCGGTTAGCGCAATTTTCCGAATGCATTTTCCACTGATTGCACTCTGCTCGATGGAATTCTAAACTGTGTCTTAACGATACACCGTCACACTATGCGCG
>DWCF01006028.1:0-13133 GCA_018230265.1 Delias oraia
GCTCAGTTGGTTAGAGCATTGCCATATAAAGGCAAAGATCGCGGGTTCAAGTCCCGTCGGAACCACGTTGTCTTTTTCACTACAAAAATAATTTTGGAATCTATAATATCCTCCATATGAAAATGAATCCTTATGTCCCTGGTCTCGCCATACCTGAAAACTTTACTAATCTTTATTAAATAAAAAACAATATATATATATATATATTTTTTCATAATAGTGCTATTGAACAACTTTGCATTTTGAAGTAAACACTGAGCTCAACACCACGCGTGCTCTAGACAGCAACTAGTAGCCTCTTTACCCTTAATTTAGAATAGCGGTCAACGGAGCAGGTGGGTCCTACATGGTAAGAGTACACCGCCGCCCATGGACAATCGCGACAGAAGCTGCGCATCGGTTATGTTCCCGGCTTTTTACGTTACTTAAGCGACATTTTAAGGGCCTCCGATATCCTCACTCACTGAGCAAAATATTACAAATACTGTTTCACAATGGTACTGGCCTAATTAGCTTATGTTTCAGCATGTCTGTTACCAGTAAAAGTGTTAAGAAACTCGCCTGGCTACTTTCAAGCAGTTACAGACCGAATAAGTTATAAATTTTTATTCGAACCAGGGATCGAACTTCTAAAGGGATACCTCCTGATTCGCTACAAGACCACTTAGCAACAAGGCTCGTATAAACATAAAACTCTTAGGTATTCTGATTTTTCTCTGTTATATTTTAACAAATATACATAATTTGGGCTATTATAATACTGCGTTTAATTTAACAATTGTTTACAATCTACAAAGTTGTGTTTAATAAAAGTATTTTACTCTGAAACCTTGATAAATAATGAAAACTAATTTAAGAAGTTTACGTTTAGTTTTTTCTTTATTATTTAACACTAATTTATGTTCTGTTTAAATATACATCTAATATTTTTATGTAATAATTATTTATAATGTAAAAATGTAGATATTTCTGTACCTCAGATCAAATTTAATAAATATATAAGAATTAATTATTAATTTTTTTAAATCACTTGCTAATTTTTAATAAAATATGATATTTATAAGATAAATATTCAAGTATTAATAAATGTAGTTAATATGTAATAATGTAATAATGTTTAAGATAAATCTTATTTAATAAGATAAATCAATAATATTCACGTATCCTTATCAGGTCAATTTACGATCGATAATGGAACATCGTGTACCGACAAATATTTTTTCCAATTTCTTTGTTACCTCCAACCTCGTGTCAAATTGTTACATGGCTACAATCGGCACTCGTGGTCCTTCTGTATCTGATATAAATATTGAGCAATCGACTTATGAAATTATTACAGCATAGGTTTCAGTGCAATACACACCTCAACATGAAGCTAACAATTGCTGTATTCTCTGTGGCATCCATGGCATCGGCCATACAAATCGGTGTGCCAGCTGCCTCTAGCTACATTTACCGAAACGATAACAATGGCCCAGCGAGCTTTGTTCAATTAGGACATTATAACCAGCCGCAGTACCTCCAACCAATCGCGCCCGTAAAAGCTCTGGAAGCTTACGATTTGGCTCCACTTCCGCTACCCTACATCGCCGCGAAGCCTATAGTCGTCGAAGATGCTGAGGATGTTTCTGATGAATCAGATGAAGAAAGCCACGAAGCTGAAGGTGGTAGTGATTACGAAGTGAAACATCATAAAGAGCATGGCGAAAAGGGTACTAAAGGCTACCATTCTAAAGGACATTTCGCTAAAGGGCAGGCTGGTAGCTACGGAGAGGTTCATAATGAAGGACACCATGCTGAAGCGAGCGGTGACAAGGGTGCCCATCACGACGAAGCTGATGCATATGGAAAACATCACAAATCCGGTAAGAACTACAAGGGTGGTGATCACGGACATAAGAAATACCACAGCAAGGGTGAAGACATAACTGGATACCATAAAGTGTTCAACAAGGATGAATTCAAGAAGGACCATGACTTCTATGATGTAGCTGATAATAGTGGACATTTTAATAAGCATGGTGCTGAGAAGAAACATTTCAGCGAGGAAGCTGGTGCGCATGCTGAAGGTGGAAAGGCATCTTCAGGGCATGATGAGGGAGACTTTGGAAAGGCAGGTTACCATAAGAAAGCACATGTAGACGACGCAGAATCTGGTCACGAGAGTAAGGAAGGAGAAGAGAGTCACTACAGCCACCATGACGGATATGGAACGAAAGGAGGGAAGAGCCACGAGAAGGATTATGAGTATGAAGACGATGATCATGAAGATGACGAGTAATAATCTAGTTAGTTCCTAATGATTTTGTTATGTTTGATACTGATGACGCTGTGTTTTTTTTTCTATTTTGACATCGAATAAATATTTTGGCCATTACATGTTATTTCTATTCATATCATTATATCATTGCTTTATTAATCTATGAATTAAAAACATGTACAAAAATTTAACCTCTATCACCTCGATACTTGTCGTTCTTCAACTGAGCGCTTTTTAAGACTACCCGTAGAAGAGCCATGCTGAAGCATCTGTGGACGCACTAATTGGGCGAGCTAAACGGTGCTTCTACTATGTGTCGCTGATAAAGGATATCGAAATCCCTTAAAAATGCCGCTTAAGTGGCGTAAAAAGCAGGCAACACAATCAATGCGCGGACAGTGACGTGGTCGTCCATGGGCGGCATTGTTCTCTTACCATAAAAAAAGTTAAAAAAAAATACTGTTTAAGCTAAAAAATACGGCAACATAACCACAGGACGGGTTGTACCGCTGTTGTTAAATAAACTAATTCAATATATTGTAGGAAAAATTTCTCTATGATTTTGTTTGCTCAATTATTTTTTATTGCAAAGAATTCCATTTTCATTAAAAAAAAATTAACTGTACTGATTCGTTTCAACTTGTTGACATTGAATAATTGTGATTTCTAATAAATTGCTTTCGTCTTAGTGAAATAATACCGTATCAAATAAGGCGAAACAAATCAGTTGAATCATTTAATTTATTGACTAATTAATAATTTTGAAATTAATTAGAAATATTAATTAAATTATCAATTGTTTATTTTTCTTTTTTAATTAGCTTTACGTAAACTGTATTGACTCTGTGGCTTAATGGTTGTTCGTGCGAAACTTGAAGTTCATGTTGTTCAATTCAGGGGAAACCTTTTTGTTTTAATTGTAATAAAACCTAAAGTCAACATCACAACTAAAGCGCGGACCGTTGCGTGGTTCTCCATGGGCGGCGGCTATCTCTTACTATACAGGAGATCCATCTGCTTCATTTTTTACGACGCTTAAATTATATAAATTAAAGCGCCGCCGATATTCTCTCTCACTCAGCGGAACATGGTACAAGTACTGTTTCACACTGAGAATATGTGTATATGTATATCAATTCATATTAAATCTCTTAGTATAAGACTCAGAAAAGAGGAAATAGTTATAATAAATTATAATGGTTTTGATTTATTATTTGTATCTTTTAGTAATGCACAAAATCATTTGAGTTCAATCAACACGCTCTACGTAACATGTGAAACAAATATGTTTTAATTATATGTGGTTCCATACTTTCATACATTTATATTAACTGAAGCTGACAACGCACCCGCGTCTCTGCTGGATAGGGGTGTTCATGGGTGGAGATCGCTTATCCTAGGTGAACTTTCTGCTCATTTGCCACTGTTTCCATAAAAAGCTATTAACGTCCAAAATAACGAGACTAACGAGACCTGTGTGGTTTAATGTCTACCATGAAGTGAGTGGTAACGGGTTCGAATATAGGTCCGGACAAATATAATAATTATTTAATTTATAATTTATTCGGTCTCTGGAAGTGCTTGATAGTGGCCGAGCGAGTGTCTTCATATTGTCACACCCGTGGGAGAGCCATACTGAAGCATATGCGAACGCACTAATTGGGCTGGCTCGACCGAAGTGATACCACGGGATCACAGACTACTCACCGTGAGATAGTAGTTGTAGTTGAAACGGTGCCTCTACTGCGTTTCGCTGAGTGAGTGACGATATCGGAGGCCTTTAAAATGCCTCTAAGTGGCGTAAGAAGCCGGCAACACAACTGTTTCATGCTGAGCATATGTGTATTATTTTTATTCATATTAAAACTTATAATCAAAGAGAAATAATTATTTATATGAATAAACATTAATAAATTATAATGATGATAAATCAATTATTTTATTGTAAGTGTAACTAGTAATGCACAAATTCTTTTGAGTTAGGTAAAACGCTCATCGTAATGTGTGAAACGATTTTTGATTTTCTTCGTTTACAATCTATCATATTATTATTAATCTTTTATATTACCTGTTCATATCACCTGGAGCCGGTAACGCACTCACGGCCCTTCAAGCCCTGGGGTGTCCATGGGCGTGTACCGCTTATCCTAGGTGAGCCTTTTGCTCATTTGCCACTGTTTTTATAAAAAAGCCATTAACGTCCAAAATACTCTCTGAAATACTTTAAAATGTGGAAATAATTTTCTTTAATAATAAAGAAAGTTTTTTTTAATAACATGTAAACTATTCAGTAATTCATTTGAATTTCCGTTGAACGAAATCCTTGAATGAAACAGCTCGGTACGCTTTTGGTTATATTGATTAAACTATCCAATGGACCAGAACGCCAATCTGAGCATCTTATAAAAAAAACACCCTTGACCATTCAAAAGCTATATAAAGAAAACAATGAGCATGTATGTCAGTGTCGCAAGCTATTTCGATTGCGAAAGGTACAGCAAAAAGAAAAATGCAAAAGAAATTGGTCGTAATGACATTGATCTACTACTGTGCTGAATCGGCGCCATTGAACAAAGATTACGACTTCACAGACATTTCCGATTTGAAATACGACTCGAAAGATCTAGACCAATATCTAAAATCACTTGACAACGAAGAAAGCGATAAAGGTACTAAAAAGACCAATAAAGGTGCTGCAATCAATTTCAATATTGAAGATTTGAAGAGTTTTTTCAAAGGTCTCGGATTGAAAGATGAAGGTTCATATGATGATACTAAAAAGTATAGTGTATCTGAGGGCGCTGCAGCAAAAGCCGTAGGTGTTAAGGGCAAAGAGAATAGAACATATAAAAAAGGATCTAAAACAAAAGGTTTCCATAAAGTACAACACAAAGATGAATATAATAAAGAAAAAGAGTTCTACGAAGAAGATGAAGTTAGTGGTACGATTGATAAAGTTGGTGCAAAGGGTTATGGCTATGATGTTGCTAAAGGCTCTGCTTTTGATAAAGGAAAATTCAACCATATCCGGAAAACCGGTTTGTTTGGAAAACAAGGATTCTCCGACAAAGGAAAATCTGAAAAGGACTACAGCGGTTACGTGAACAAATCCGACGATTATTTTGATAGTGATTAATCGATAAAGTGAATTAATCGCACAGTAAAACCAATCAGTAGTTCACACTTGTTACAAATATAGCGCCTATATTTAATAAAACTATAAATTACAGGTGACGCATTTCATTAATTTGCAAACTTGATTTCCGTCACAATTTATGATATCCGTATAACATGTTATTATTAGAATCAATCACAAACATTGTTTAGTCTTATTAAGGGATTCAATCTTATAGGCAAGGCATTATGGCGGGAAAAATATTGTTCATTTTGTATACTGGTAAGAATATTTTTCATTATACCCAGTGAAGAACTTAGAAATAACATAATTTAAAGAAAATACGTACCTAGTTTTTTTAAACGGCAATAACTTTAAGAAGATTAACTGATCATTAAATTTTGTCCACGTGAGCTTTTTACATGTAACCCAATAAGAGTTTGAAACAAATTCTTTAAATATACAAAAATAACTCTCTTTATTGTTGAGACACACAATTCTTTGATAAAGTACAGATATATGATTCTAAAAAACACATACTTTTTCCAGCATTAATATTATCTGATTTTATTGAAGCCTCAAGTACTAAACGCTTCCGAAGACAGTTACCGTTTAACTTTGATAATCTTCTTCGTATAAGCCCTGAGTCTGATCCATTCTCATCAAGTGTCAGAAACTTTGGACTAGTAGTACCACCGCCTATAAATAGTGATGAACCAGGAGCTTTGAAAGCTTACGGTTGCTCTTTAATGAGATGCGGACGCGAAAACCAGACAGGTCCAGCTTGCGCCTGCAATTTTAATACAGGCAATGTTGTTTCCTTTAAGAACGAGTGCGATGTATTAAAACATAACTGCAGGTTCGATACAGGTGAGATTAGTTTATATAAGTGTATAATCAAAGAATTTGGTTAAAAATTTATAAACAAGGATTTTTTACTGTCTATTCTTCAAAAGAATCAACGAGATATAGGATCTGTATAAGTCAATTATAATTGATTCTTATGTTTTAATCGTTTTAACTTTTATAACGATTTATAAAGCAAGTAATGCGAGTTGAAATTTTATTAGAATAATGATATATACTTAATTATCAACGTTGTTACAGAATTTAGGGTTATTTTAAATGAAATTTGCCCTTGGGAGTTTCAATCAAGAAGGAACAACAAACAGATAACTTTCGACTACACCAACTCAAAGTACTATAATTAAATAAAAGTTTTATAAAATAATAAGTCGTTATTATTTAAATAAAAAAATACAATATCAAAAGAATATTATATGATTTATAATGAACTAAAATTAACCAAAAATTACGCTTTTATTAAGTTGATTTTACCGCTTGGAAGCACAAATCAACTGAATTTAAAAGTATCATTTTTCTTATAAATACAAACCAAAAATCTTTATTTAAAACAATTATTTAAAAATATTTTTAAATACAATTAAAATATTATGATTTTATTCTTAACTAAAATACTCATAGACTGTAAAATTTACATTATATACTGTAATAAGTTCTAACAGTGTCTTCTATCAAAAATACTTGAATGTTTCAGTTTAATTAGTAGTCTGTAGAAACAGTCAGTCGTCAGTAGTGTCAATATTTTTTTACCTTTTTTCTATAGTCTTTGTTTTTCAATTGAATGAATCAAAGTGTTTGTGTAAATGATTGTGAAACAAAGAGTTTTTACAAGACGAAATAGATGAGGCTCGACATAGATACATTTTTTAACATTACTAATGAGTACGGAAGAGACTCTGTTGAATCTCGATTTCGACAAACCGAGCACAATTATTACGCCGCCCGATGACGGCGTGGTTTCTCTCTCCAGTAGTACTGAAGACATTTTCTTAGTCCCTGAGATTGGATTTGAGGGCACCGTGGATTCTCCGGGTGTAAATCGTGAGTCGCAACCGCTTTTGGGCGGTCGCGGCGACATAGACTTATCATTCAACCATTTTCCAGGTAAAATATAAATATCAACTGTCCCTACGAGTTTATTGTATTTCAGAGACACTTTTGTCGTCAGACATTCATTTTTAAGTAAACAGCAATGTCTATCTCTATATAGCACTTACAAGTCTTCGTTTACACTTAAATGGCTTCCAAAATCTGTTGAAAACTGATTTGTATGCATTAATTAGCCGACAATCATGAATAATTCAATGTTACGTTACCTTGACACGAAATTAAATTTTCCTGTACATATTTAACAAAACAATATTTTTATATTAATTACAATTAAATAAATTATACTGACAATAATAACTATTTTTCAAACATGTAAATACAACTATCAAACATCTTTAATTTCAAGAAAGTCACAATTCAGTTTGTTTGACTCGTGTGAATGTAGGCATGAGACATTCTGTCAATTTTCAGTGAACCGTAACCGCTGTAAAGTGTTTTCAGGAATTGTTTTATAAATTTAATTATCAATTATGATGGAGTTTGCATTTTTATGTGGTAAGTTTAATACGTAATCTTAAAATGCTATTTTAATAATAATAAAACTTGAAGGCAATTACTATGAGTATAAAAATTGTACCATATGGTAATACTAGTATGGATTTATTTCATTATAATATTGAAAATAAGTTTTATTTTATCGTATGTTTACTTATTTAGATATATAATCAGTTATTTAACATTCCATTACTAAATTATAAAAGTTCCTAGTTGTAAAATAATTTTAAAAAGATATTTAATACATTAAGCTGTGATAAAGTAGGTCACTAATCACTAAAAATTAAATGCTCACTACATTAGTGCTAGCAGAAAGTTGGATCAGCTTTTTCTCTTTGCCACTACCAAGCTACAAACTTGCTGAATAAATTATTTCATGAATAGTGTTAAATTTGTTCAGTTATTGCATTTTTAGTCAAGAAAAATATTTGTATACATTTCAAATATTGGAAGTTGCATAAAGTTTTGTAAGTTTCATTAAAATAGGCAAAGAAGTGTGTATGCAAATGTGCTAGCATTATTTGGAAGGTTAATGTTTCAGATTGAATATTATGTAAAATCGATTATGAGTCCTTTTACATGGTTGTTTTTATGTAAGTTGAATTTTGGACCTACATTAAAATGACCTTGAAACAATGTAAAAGTTCATTAGCTTCAGTTTGGTGATAATTAGTAATATTTACAGGTCAAATATTTTTCAATGCGAAACATGAGAGATAGTGTTTTAATGAATAAATATAAAATTGGATGGCTTTTTTAATTTCATTAATATAATTTGATTCAATCAGGTACATATATTAAAGTTATAATGATGCAATATTGACATAGTGTTAAGATTCCGTTTTGAAGTTTACCACTATAATTTTAAATATAGGTCTATGTAGAGAATTTATGAAAGATGATTTAATATGCAAAAACTCATATATTTTTAAATAATAATATACAATAATAAAAGAAAATAATTTGTGGTTGTGGTAAATTGTGGTTAACGTTAATTATTTTACATTATGAAATGCCGCAAACAAAGATAACATGACAGATACGAGAGAGAGAGAGAGAGGGATAAAATAATGTTGTCAAACAAAATAAACTAAGTATAAGTATTGCTTTGGTTGCGTTATGTTTAACTATCAAATACCATCAAAAACATCAGAAGCGAAAGTTCTGAAGATTATAGAATCTTGTTGATCTGCCCAATAGTGGTGGTAAGTTCTCCATAAAATATATTTTTATTTGCTTTTAATACATGGAAACTTGATATTAATATTCTATAATCTGTTTGATACTCTTTTTTGCTTTTATTATTTGGATTGTGGCTATTCTAGCCTTGAACCTTTGTATTACTGCAGCCATTGGTAATCTATTGTTATCACCACTTAATACAATTCTTGGATAAATCCAACTATTTCAAACTTACAGGATCTTGTTGAAATCAATAGAAGTTTTATGAACTCTGTCACTCAGCCAGTCTAAATAGAATTTATAATTTTGTTTTCTAATTAGCAGGTAACAGGTCAGACGGGTAAGAGGTAAGAGACCAGTGCCGTTCATGGACAACAATGCACAATTCACGCTTTGGTGGTGTTGCCGGATTTTTACGTGTCTTAAGCGATAAAATTTCAAGGACCTCGATATCCTCAATCATAAAGTAACATATGTTTTTATTTCGTTTTGCTTTAATATGTAAATTAATCCACAAGTATGTAACAATAAGACGTGTCGTATGATAAGTTTCTTAACCACTGGGTGACCTTTTTAGTTCTCGTGGTATTAACTTCAAATATACATTTACAATCTTACTTGATAACCGCATAAGTTAATATAATACACTACTATTTATATCAATTACTCTTTTAAACCGTATCTTTTAACACAACGTTAACGCCCACTTGCTAGCACTGCCTACTGTACTAATACTGTCGCACCTGTGGGAGAGCCACGCTGAAGCATTATGCTGACACACCAATAGGGCCGGCTCGTCCCAAGTGATACCACGGGCTCAAAGAATACTCATCTTGAAATAGAAGTTGTACTTGAAACGGTGCCTCTACTGTGCTTCGCTGAGTGAGTGAGGATGTTGGTTGTAAAAAGGCGGCATCACAATTAATGCACGGACTGTTGCGCGGTTGTTCTCTTTCCGTACAAGAGACCAATTCGCTTCGTTGTCCGCTATATAATAAAAATATTTTAATAAACACGTTTGCAAATGAACGGCTTCAAGGTTTTATAAACAGCTGGGAAGCTTGTGGAATTTCGCCAAATGACTAAACGCGATTTAGTACTTGATAAATACGCGTGAACATCTTGATATAATGGTTACGTGCATCGTTTGATTGGACTATTAAATCTACATAGAAGATAAAATGCTGTTTCATTAAATCTATTAAATTAAAACTGAAGGCGAGCCCGGTATGCTAAGTATTTGAGATGTTCTGACTAAATTATAGCTAATTTTTCAAACGTTTTCTCTGTCGACACATACAATGTGGTTGCTAAATAAAACATTGTTTTAATACTGTATAAGATTATTGGTACCAATAAGTTAAAACTGTTAAAATTATTAGCGAATAAAGGCCTTTACAATCGATACGGAATTCGTTTGAGAATTCGTTCACAGAATACTCAGAGTGAATTGGTAATTGTACTTGAAACGCTGCTTCTACTGTGTTTTGCTGAGTGAGTGAGAATATCGGAGGCGCTTAAAAATGCGGCTTAATTGGCGTAATGAGCGGGCAACAAAACCAATGCGCGGACTGTGGCGCGGTTGTCCATGGGCAGCGGTGTTCTGTTACCATATAGGAAACCCATCTGCTCCGTTATCCGTATAACATTTTTTTTAAAGTAGGATCCCTGGGGTTCACTATGCATTCAAACCAAGATCCCAAGAAGTTTTCCAATGACGTAAGTCCTCGGCCTCCTGTCTAAGTCTACACAGAACTTAGATTGGCTTACCGATACCATGTAAACATCCCATTACGGCGTACTGTGAAGAATTTCATCTTCACGTTTTTAAGAAACCTGTCTGGCCAATGCTAAGGCCTTCTAGAAACCGACTATAAAATCCAAATTGATAATTAACATTCGGACAAGGCATCGAATCCTGCGTAGTAGACTTAGAACACTTATGAGGCTCAAAACCATCATTCCATTAGTGTTAGTATTGAATAATAAATGTGTGGTTTATTCGTTTCAGATGACCCCCAGTTCAGTGAGCTGGTGTGGCAAGCGGAGGTAGCCATAGACAATGGAATATTCCCGGAGAGGATATATCAAGGATCGAGTGGGTCGTATTTCGTCAAAAATCCGGGAGGGGTAAGTTTTTTTGCATGGGTTCTTTAATTCGCTATACCTTAAGTCTCTTGTGGGCAACGGTGCAGCCGCTCGTGGACCACTGCCCCGCAGTTCTCGCTTTTCGGTTGTTTTGTCGGATTTTTAATTTCAAGGTATAATATCAAGGGCTTCCTCGATTTATTTAACACAGTACAAATAAAACTCACGCTGGTTCAATTAAGTTCATCGTCTTATCTATTACAAATATATACAGTAGAATTATTCGAATCTGAATTATGTCTATACTTTGTCAGATTTTGGTTGATAATTTTGAGGTCAATGTACAATTTTATTTATTTTATAGCGGAAAACGGGGCAGGCGTGTATCACTAACAGTAAGAGATCACAGCTGGTCATTGCATTAAATTCCGCGTCTAAGTTCTTTTGCCGCTTTAAACGTTGCTTAAGCGGTATAATTTGATAGAACTCAAACTCAAAAAGCATTTCTTCAAATAGGTCTTAAAGAGGCACTTTTTCAAGTCAATTTACAATAGCACCATTGGTGCGAAAGATATGCTTCTTCGAGACCCAACAACTCAACCCGTGGGAGAGCCATGCTGAAGTATATGTGGACGCACTAATTGGACCGGCTCGTATTAAGTGATACCACGGGCTCACAGAATACTCAGCATGAAACGGTACCTGTACCTGGTTGTGTTGCCGGCTTTCTACGCTACTCAAGCGGCATATTTAAGGGCCTCCGATATCCTCAATCACTCAGCGAAACACAGTACCAGTACTCTTTCATGATATCTGTGACACTGTGGTATCACTCCAGACGAGCCAGAATTGTTATGACGTATGTTTAGATTATAATAAAAAGCGGCACGTCATGGCGCGCTGTGTCAAATATATCCTACTAAATTTGACAAACTAGCCTAGAACAATATATTACTCTGTCTGTCACTCTCTCGCTTACGTGTATTTGCTCTTGCAAAAGCGAGACAGATATAGCGATTTTAACAGTAAATTAATATTGGTATTGTGCTGAATAAAACGCACTCTGATATTGGACTTAGTGATTAAAGCCCGTAGGAAGTGGTGACCTCATGTTATAATGAATACTCAAGGTCACAGTTGAAGCGGTGCTTCTACTGTGTTTCGCTAAATGTCTGAGGATATCGGAGGGCCTTAACATTGCGCCTAAGCAACGTAAAAATCCAGTAACACAAATAAAGCGTGGAATGTGGCGCGGTTTTCCATGAGCGGCGGTGTTCTCTTGCCATATAGAAGACCCGCCTGCTCCGTTGTACGCTATACCATAAAAAAAGGTTAAATACTGACCCAATATTGCTTTTTATACAATCGAACTATGTATATGATTATAGTTTTGGATAATTAAAAGCATAAATTATGTTCTTTCGCGGGGTTAAGGCTGCTTGGAGTATGGCATTCTTATTTGGTGTGAAGGATACAGTGGATCTTTGGAAGATTAAAATAAAACTTCTTCTTCGCTCCGTCCACCGCCCATAGACAACCTCAGCCTAAGCTTGGCTGCGGATGAGTGTCGGCCTAATAAGGATAAATACGCTGTTTTTAAAGGTCCGTTCTCCCATCTCTTATCAGTATCGAGACATAGGTGTTACATAGAAGAAAAAAAATACATATTAAATTGTTTATCTATTTTTTTTGAACTAAGGTTTAGGATTTTGCAACAGTAAAAGATGTACACACTAATTATATTAAATTCGCGGTTTAACCCTTTAAAGCCCTTACATAAATGAGTCTACCAGTTCACTTTTAAACTAAACTATTCATATGTAACAGTATGAAGTACAACTAAACAAAAAAAATTGCTAGGACAAAAGCGTTGGGAACACAGGCATGTCATAAAAACTTCACCTATTAATGTATTCTAGAGTGTTCTTACAGTAGATTAGATTGGAGATCCCGACAATAGCCCAATGGATGAAGCGGGCGACTGAGCGGTACTACGACAAGGCCAAGTCGCACCCCAAT
>DWCF01006029.1:0-13133 GCA_018230265.1 Delias oraia
GGTGATTTCCTTCGACAGACGAAGGTCTAGAAACTTATTTATTTATATTATTGAAACAAATTTCTCAGTACAATAGAAAATATTACACTCCAACCAGCAAATTCTAGCGAAAGGTCACACCCACGCCGCTAATCTACGGAGCGTGTTCAGTATAATACTCCCGCTTCCCTATTGATTCCAATCAAACCTTATTCTAATGCAACCTTTGTCTTAGCTTATGTGTTAAATCAAATATTTCACTGTGAATTCGCGTTTGCACACGAATTCCACAGCGCGATACAAAACCACAACTTAAGAATAACGTTGTAGAAATAAGTCAGAACTCATAATAATATAGCCTTTTATTCAGATACTTTGACAAACAATTTATGTTTGTTCTTTTAATATAATTTCCAGATCCGTTTGCCAGTCGAAAAAACCGCCAATCTTTTCCATTTTTTTTGCGCCCCTCTGTTCCGTGACTCCTACTACATCTCTCATGTCGTCATTCCATCTTTTCTTTATCAACAGAACTCATAAAATAATATAATAGAGCATTACTGAGAGCGAGTGGTCTTATAAAGTGTGACGTCAGGTGTGTCGACAGTGGCTTCTTAACATTGTTTTACCCATGGGAGAATCATTCTGACGCACTCATTGGGCCAGGTCGTCCAAAATGATAGCACGAGCTCACAGAATTGCGCCTGAAACAGGATTTTTAGCGTTTTGCTGAGTGAGTGAGGATATCGTAGGTTTTTTAAATTATACTGCTCACACGTAAATAGCTAGCAATAGAACCAAAGTGCATGTTGTGATGCGGTTGTCCATGGACAGCGGTGATTCTTTTAGGAGACCGTTAAAGTGACTCGGTTGCTTCATGCCCGTTATAAAATTGAAAAAGTTAATTAGTCTAAATAATAGTGTCTACACCTACTAAGCATTACATAGAAAATTGCAGAATTATGTATTTAAACAATGTTTTCGCGTACCTACCAGACTTGGTCCTGCTACGTTATTGCAATGGTTAAATTAACTCAATTATAATAATTAATTTCAACTAAAGTAGGCGTGAAGTGTGAAATTTAAGCCGATTTCGACATGTTTCTTCGATTATAAAATTCAATCGGATTATAAAATTCATAACTCATTGTTGCATGAATTTCTCGTAACGGTAAAATGTATAAGTTTTTAATTATCTAAATGTTATTACAGTCCTCATTTTGCACATAAATTTAGGTTGTATTCATTCAATTTTTGTTGCAAATTAATTCAAATTTTTAGTTTTACTCGTAAACATTTATTAATTTCTAACAAAAATAATAAACCAAATCCTACATATCTGAAAATTGACGTGTTTAAAACAAGATGGCGGACAAAAACACTAAAGCGTGCGAAATTATTATTGATACAAAGCATATCATATACATATATATATATAGATAACATAAACTAAGGACAAATAGTAACCATAGACTATAGACTATAGTTAACGTAAACATAGTCTATGGTCTATAAACTTTATGGTCGTTACAGTTTTGACGCCTTTGCAAAAATAATGGGTAATAATTTTAATTAAATAATTATGTACGCGGTTATATGTGTTAAATTATTGGCTTTAAAAACTGTTTAGGAATATGGACAGTTAAAGGTGAGTGATAAAATTCAGGAATATGAACAATTATTGTGATTTGAACAAAAATATGATCTAAAAAGCTACCATCCAGAAATTCTATTTTATATATCAAAACCAGTTTTAATATTAATATCTATGAATTACATACATTAGACGTTTGTTAACAATTGTGAATTTTATATTGTATGTTAACTCCAAAGACGTCTTTTCTATTTGTTATATGATTTTTGAAACAATTATAATCTGATATTTTTATTCCATAACGGTTAACAGAGTAGGTAAGACACAACATGTAACAGGGTAGGTAACAGAGTAGGTATACGGTAAGAGAACACCACCACTCATGAGCAACCGCGCCACAGTCCGCGAATTAGTTGTGTTGCCGGTTTTTATACGCCGATCAAGCGGCACTTTTTAAGGACCTTCGATATCCTCACTCACTGCGAAACACAGTACTGGTACCGTTTCACGTTGAATATTCTATGAGCCCGTGGTATCACTACGGACGAGCCGGCCCAATATGTGCGTCAGCATATGCTCTAGCAAGGCTTTCCCACGGGTGTTTTTCATATTTATTATTTGACAGACAAAATAAGATATTCGAGAATTTGTCTAGTTAGATTCGCAAAATACATATTCTAAAAAAGTATAAATAAAACAGACATAATAATTCAAGAAAAGATTGAGATTCGTTGCTTTTTACTGTATTTTAAAGTCGTTGTACCGTTTCTATAATTTTATTTACATAAATTTACAATCATAAGAATTGTATATAAATTAAGAGCTCATTCATTATTAATAATTAGGAAAAAGTTGTATTTACCAATAATACTTAGTAGGTATGTTTACACAAAGATTGCTAATTTTTTATAGCGATCTGTAGCCAATTAAAAAAGAATATAAATACGTATTTGTTTTATGAAAGTTAAAGCGGACAATAGGTTCTCTTATAGCTTGCCGGCGCCCATGGACACTCACAAAGTCAGATAATCATGCGTTTAATCAATCTTTTAAGAAAGCTACGCTCTTGTCTTGAACATATCTTAGGTACCTAACAGTTTAAAGGTATTTAGATGAGGTACTGTTTGCTTAAATTGTATAATCCACATAAAAAAATATATAAGAAAAAGGATTAAAAAAGAAAGGCTCTGCAATCTTGGCTTATATTTTCATCATCATCATTTCAGCCGTAAGACTTCCACTGCTTGACATAGGCCTATTGTGTTGTCCCCCCCCCCCCTATATTATCATGTGACACTCAAATTTAAGAAGAGCAATCAGTCTTACTTTTCCTTTACAGCCATAACAACAAATAATTCTGAACCTATTCAATGAACAATTTTTAAAAAACAGTTTGGTTTTTGTGACTGTAATTTTTTGTATAAAATTACGCGGCCAATAAAAACGACGTTAATTAAAAGTATATTACCATTCAGGTACATATGAATTTAGCTGTAAAAACAAAAAGAAACTGGACATCTTGCCTGCATTAATATTCAAACGATATATTCTCGATCGATAATTTTATGTTTCAACAACATTGTTGTAAGAGCAGTTTTATACTTTATGTTTCACCTCTCGTGTGTGATGAAGTTGTAAAAAAATAACTTAAAATATTTAAATTGTCAAGTTTTATCAGAATATATGTAAAGAAATTAGTATTTTTCTTACATTTTCCGCGTTTAGTACTGTTACTGGCTATGAACGAAACATTTTATGGTATAACGAACAACGGAGCAGGCGAGCCTTCTATATGGTTATAGAACACCGCCGCCCATGGACAACCCCACCACATCCACTATAACCTCACTCACTAGCGAAACAGTAGAAGCACCGTTTCAAGTACAACTTTCATTTCACGTTGAGTATTCTGCGAGCCCGTGGTATCGCTTCTAGCGAGCCAGCCAAATTAGCTCATTAGCGTATGCTTTAGCATGACTCTCCCACGGGTGTTTTGAATGCTGCAAAGGAGTGATAAAAACATTACAATAAATTATTATACGTTATTAAATATTATGAGTCGAGAGGTTATAAATAGACATTTTCTTTATAATCCAATTAGATGAGAAAGAGAAGTTAGCTTAATTTAAGTGAAAGTTATGTTACCTATTCAAAAAAAATGTAAATAATTTATTAGCATAGAAATTTATTGAAGGTAATTTCTAATCGTAAACGTTGTTTTAAATGTATTATATTTTATTTTTTTGAGAATACTCAGAAAATACGAAATAGAAACAATTGACAAAATTGCAAGGGAAACGGCAAATGTCATACCATTTCCAAATTTTGATAATATAGGCTATCTTTTGATATTATTTTCCATGGGTAGTGTAGTACTTTTTTTTACAAAATGAAGAATTCACAGAGAAAACTTTGTAAACAATAACTCAATGAAACAGACTTTATTTTACTAAATAAACAATGAATATCACGTTGATCTATTTATCGTAATTTGTTATTGCAACAACATTGCAATAGCAACGAGCGATATTTTTAAAAAAATCACTCGGAAACTGTTAAAATTGCCAACAAAGTAGATAATTAAAAATTCAATCAAGGTTGTGAATTTTTAACTTTTTCGAAAAATGACTATTATCGCTTAACTAAGCAACGTAGGATTTTTTTCTTATTATCTCCAAAATTGATATAACTTAGCTTCTGTCCCGCTATCCGATAATCCTTTATTCATGGGACACGCTGTATACAGATGGTCCAGAATAACAAAATTCGCTAGTCGTAATGTTCCAATGATTCAGTTCTAATGAGGCCGGGTATAAAGTAGCCCTAGGCATAAAGTTACATCATTATAATCTGATGAATGGGATCAATTTGAATCCTGGTTATTATTTTGATATGAAACACCTGTTGTTTTATTGTTAGAGCTTAGCCCCCGAAGCGATTAGAGATTCAGGTTGTTTATGTACACAAATCACAACTTTTGTGATATTGGAGACAATGGAGAAGGCAGGTGGTATGTGACCGCCGGCTATATACAATCACAATTCGCGCTTTGTTTGTGTTGCCGGATTTTTGTGCATCGCATAAACATCAAGCAAAACTTATTGGTCTCCAGACTGCTCTTAGTTTATTTTTTATTTATAAACGGTGGCAAACGAGTAGGACTCTCATCTAGGGAAAACGCTCCTCCGCCCATGGCCACACCTAGTAAACACAACACCGCTTGTAATCCGCGGGTGTGTTGCCGGAAAACTTATTAAGTAGTTTAATTATAAGTCTCATTTTATGCCGCGCACCACCACTTTGTGGAATCACCTTCCTGCAGAGATATTTCCAAATTAATACGACTTGGAAACCTTCTAAAGAAGAGCGTACCTATTTCTTAAATAATCGCTAACCGCGGCCCTGTATGGGCTAGAGTCGTCCATGGGCGGAAGACCACTTATCTTAGGTAAGCCATCTACTCTATTGCCACCGGTTCTTTTAAAAAACAACATTCTTTCACCCTCTAGCTAATGTGCATTTGTTTTTACGAAAAGGAGATAGAACACAAAACTAACCTACTTTAGCAAAACACATATTCATGGGACCATTATATATTACATAATATGTAAATGTTTATATACACATATAATATATAATAAGGAGAACCAACATTCAGCAGAGAACATTCGATCGGCGCCCTTGTATCCCGCAAAAATTATACATACATAAGATTATTTTTCAAATATTTATGTTTACTGTTGTTAATATTTATCTGTACGAGTTGGTGAAATTTACGATAATGCCCGAATCGAGTATCGCGTTGCATTCAACGTACCTACATTCGAACAACACGTGGGACGGCTGCAATGAACGGACAAATATATGGCATTATATTAAGGAAGCTGGTTTCTATGAGCCCTGTGTTGTTACTAACCAATTTTATTTGTTTATACAAAATTAAGGCGGTTGGACTTTGATTTTATTGAATTTAATATGTCGGTAAGCGAAATTGTTGATGTTCAGGCCACATTTTAGCTAACCCAGACTAGCAATAAAAGAAGGATAATGTTTTAATTGCAGGTGGGTCTCCTATATGGTAAGAGAACACCGCCGCCCATGGACAACCGCGCTATAGTCCACACACAGGTTTTGTTGCCGTCTTTTTCGCCATTCAAGCGTTGTTTTTAAGGCCCTCCGATATCCTCACGCACTCAGCTAAACAACAAGTACTGTTTCACGTTGAACATTCTGTGAGCCCGAGGTATCAATTCGGACGAGACGGCCCATTTAGTTTACTTCAGCATGGCTCTCCCACGGGTGTTACAGTATTAAGACATTCGCACGGCTACTGTCAAGCTCTTCCAGAGACCTTATACATTATAAATTAAATTATAATTGTCCGGGCCGGCATTCGAACCCGATACCTCTCGCTTCATGGTAGACTTATTAAACCACTTAGTTACGAGGCTATCTAATTCGACTTTTCAATTTTCTTTAATTTTGCATATTATTGACGTATTGTTTATGCTTCAAACTCCAACTCTACTCTTCTTATGGTATAGTGGATAACGGAGCAGGTGGGTCTTCTATAAAGTAACAGATCATCGTCGCCAATGGACAAACGCACTACATTCCGCACTTTGGTTGTGTTGCCGGCTCATTACATTATTATAGCGCCATAATTTCTGCGTCTGCATATGCTTCATCATTTCTCTTCTATACTTATGATACATAAAACTTCGCATTAAAATACTTTTCATCATAAAAACATGACGCACTCGTTGTGATGGTGGCAAAAATTTGCTATTATTGTGTTTGGCTTAAAAATGCCACTTAAGCCGTGTGAAAAGCCGACAACACAACCAATGCGGGGACTGTCGCGCCATATAGAAGACCCACCTACTCCGTTGTCCGCTATAGAATAAAAACAATAAAAAAGCAAAATATAATATAGATAAAAATAGCTTTAATCTATGGTATTGAAAACCACCGATGACTTAGCTATGGGCGTTTATCGTCCCCGCTTATAAATCCTGTGAAGTGATTACAGACCTCTGTGGAATGACAGTCATAATCCGTGGCGCCAACTATGACTTATTGCAATGTTTTACATCTTGTAAATGTTTATGCGTTTAAGGAAACTTATATAATATTTGCTCGGGTTAATGGCTTTTGTAGTTAAAAAAATATTAATAAGTATGATTTTATTTCGTACTTTTGTTGAAATTCGTTAGAGGTTATCTATTGGACACCTTTATACGTAATAATTATATCTGAAGGTATATAGAGATTCCGATAAAATAACAAAATACTATTAAATCACATGGAATACTTTATATGGTTAATTTCTTAAAATTTAGTCTGTTTTTAACAATAGACAATATTTAAGAAATAATATTATCAAACCTAAAGTATGCTTTCAATTTTATATTTTTATGAAAATCATTACGATGGAAGCTATATGTTAGAGAGAATTTTAAAACACAAACATATATTTCCCTGGTTAAAAGAGACGTGGAGATTCCGGAAAAACAAAAAAATATTACTAAATCACCATGCAGTATTTTATCTGCATCCAGCTGAACTAATCATTATTAAATAGGTAACTTTTTATAACCATAAACAACTTTTCTTCAAAAATCATAGAAAATATATAAGGAAAATATTATTAAATCTAAAAATGCTTTTTATGTCGTTTTTTGAAAAATCATCTTCGTCTTAACAACTCTGTGATGGAAGTGATTTAAAGCAGTGTTTCCCTACCTTAAAATGGCAAAAAGCAGATATAAGTACGTATTTTATATATGTAATAAATAAAATTATTACCTAAAATAACCTAAATCTGTATTTTTATTTATTTTACTAAGGGGGTCCGTGAAAACGATACTTAATTTTTTTAGGGTCCGTTCTTAAAAATTATCAGGAATCGCTGATATAAAGCATTAACAACGCAAACTAGTATTTCTTAACGTTTAAAACGTGTATTAAATTAAGTACAATAGCGTAGAACTCACTGGGAGATCCCGTTCGCATACTGACAGGCTAATAATCGTCCGGACTACTGACAAAACCCGTAAAGAGCCGCTACACACCGGTCGGTTTTAGATTTAGATGCACGTGGACAACGTGAACAGATTGTTTTTATAGTGTAGTGGACAACGGAGCAGGTGGGTCTCCTATATGGTATGAGAACACTGCCGCCCATGGACAACCGCGCCACAGTCCGCGCATTGGTTGTATTACCGGCTTTTTTACGCCGCTTAAGCGGCACTTTTAAGAGCCTACGATATTCTCAGTCACTCTGCAAAACACAGTACAAGCACCGTTTCACGCTGAGTATTCTATGAGTGTGTAGTATCTTTTTGGACGACTTTGTGTTCGAATTTGACCTATTTGTTTGAATATTATAAATTTACTTTTCGCTGAGTGCCGTTTCGAAAGCGCTAGTGCAGAAGAAATGGTAACAAACTGCACCGCGCCAATTTTTTATAGTTGTTCAGCTGGCTGGCTACCTGTAAATATGACAAACCTCTTTCCGAATATGGAGTTTGTATTAAAAGAGTGAAAGACAAAATTAATAAGAAATTATTGAAGGGATTGTAAATTTGAATAAAAAAAATTTAATGTCGTTTTTCCTTTTTTTACGTGAATTGTTCCATATACTATAAATTTCTTTAGATCAAAATCTGATATTAAAAATAGAGAATTATAACAAACTGTACATTTTGTATGAAACGGGCTTAAGCTGTCTCTAAACGTTTAACATATAGAACAAAAATAGAATACTCAGCGTGAAATAGTAGTTGTACTTGAAACGGTGCCTCTACATCGCACCACAAGCGCTGTCTGTGGCGCGGTTGGTGATAGGTGGCGGTTTTCATTTACCATATAGGAGATGCACCTGCTCCATTGTCCGCGAAAATATGTAATACACTATAGATAGACAATATGTAGATGTAGGACTATGAATTTTTTTTATATTCATATGTTAAACATAAAACTAAAAGCAGGCTTCATATAACTATTTATATTATGGTAGATCAACGATGAAGTATCTATATTATTAAATATAATAATAATAGTATTGAAACTTAAATTATAATCCGCACAGGGATTAGCACTCGATACATCTCGCTTAATCGTAGACTTTTAAAATCTACGCTACGAGGCTCTTCTTATGGTTCCTTATATCTTTTTTGTATTTGTCTTAGATAAGATTACGTGTTAATAAAACATAGTTGCGTTCTTTCACGCATTATTTATTAAAATGTTCAATTCATTAGAACACAATAATGGTGTATGCAAAATGAAAAAGTCATGTTACTTTCTTGCTTGCTCCGGCAAACAAATCGCTTTTAAACTTTTTAACTTTACTAATTATTCATACAATGTAGTCAATATATCTTTTATATTGTAGGTTTTTACTATTACAATTTGCTTCAGCGGAAAACTGTTATATTGTTTGAAGAATGGAATTAAATGTAGGGAACATTCATTAACCAAGCAAAGTTACAATTTTATCACCACGATGTTTGTCCCTCTACAATTGTGTTTTAAGGCATTTTTGGCTCTTTGGAACCAGCTGCCTGCATTTCATTCACTTAATAATTTATTGGAACAAAGTTCCTTGCGGCATGCTTGGAGGAGATAGAGCTTTTGCGGCGCGACCAAACTGAAATAAATGTGATAATAAAACCGTTAAATGAGATGTGCTTAGCCGCGACAGTCGTATACCTTCCTCTTTCTCCTTCTTTCTTTTCGATGAGAATGATAACTAAAAATTACTTATAATAATAAGCTTTTTGTAATTATTTCTATTTCTATGTATATTATGTTGTCAAACAAAAATAAAGAGACATAATCTGCTATTTTAATTGATAATTTGAATTAGGATTTTTTTTATTTTACGTAATTTATTATTTCCTTAAATACTGAATTTCCTAAATACTGTATTTTCCTAAACACAAATCCTGTACATAAATAAAAACTAATGAGCAAAATATTTCGTTTTCTAGAAGGGCTTGACAGTGGCAGGGCGAGTGTCTTAATACTGTCGCATTCGTTGGGAAGCCATGCTGAAGCATATGCTGACGCACTAATTGGGCCAGCTTGTCCTAAGTGATACCAATGTCTCATAGAATACTCATCGTGAAACGGTACTGTATTTGTACTGTTTCGCTGAGCGAGTGAAGATATCGGACGCCCTTAAAAATGCCGCGTAAGTGGCGTAAAAAGACGACAAATCAACCCATGCGCTGACTGTGGCGCGGTTGTTCACGGTCGGCATTCTCTTAGCATATAGGAGACCCATCTGCTTCGTTGTCCGCTATAGCATAAAATAGCCACCAAGTATGTATGAAATATAGCCGGGGCTGGTTCTTAGTACTTTAATAAACCTTAGGATAAATACTAAGATATGTACATAATGCATTTGTGACTACCACGATGCTATTAACTCGCGCGTGACTGCCGCTGAAAGCGTTCTAATTAAATAAACCAGGCGAATGCTTAGCGATGGCTAACAGTGTGATTTTTTAATGCATTTTATTGCTATCGGCCGGACAGCAACTGCCTTTTCAATTCGCCATAATGGGATAAGTAAAGATGTATGACAATATGTTTTATATTTGCGTAGATTATTGTAAAGACAATGTATTTCTTTTATGTATACAGCTTGCTTATAAAGGCTGACCTTATAAAGGTCGCTGGATGCAGGTCGCCTCCGACAGGTATTCATGGAAGTCCAAGGGGGAGGCCTATGTCCAGCAGTGGATGTCTTACGGCTGAAATGATGATGATGATACAGCTGGCTGGCTTAAAAATGTAGATAGATGAAATTAATAAATAAATATTATTGTATAAATTGTTAATTTAAATAATATACTATAAATTTTGTTTTTCTATTTTTTATTGAGTTGTGTTGCGTTATGGTTTTTTTATAAATTACAATCCCAAATTGCATCACAAGAATATTAAACAAGATTTACTATCTTATATTAATATAAATATTGTTTTATTCAATAGCGGACACCGAAGCAGGTGGGTGTCCTATATGGCCGCGGGGCCCATGAACAACCACGCCACTCTTACTCACTCTGCACTCTCTCACCAAACACAATACAAGTGTCGTTACACGTTGAGTATTCTGTGAGCCCGTGAGAGCCATGGTAAAACATATTCGGACGCACGAATTAAGCCGGCTCGTCTGAAGTGATACCACAAGCTCCCAGAAAACTTAACGTGAAACGGTACTTGTACTGTGTTTAGCTGAATGAGTAAGGATATCGGAGGTCCTTAAAAAATCGCTTAAGTGGCCCTAAAAAATACCGTCAACACAACCAATGCGGCGCGGTTGTTGATGGACGTGGGTGTTCTCTTACCATATAGGAGACCCACCTGCTCCGTTGTCCGCTATACTATAAAAAAAGACCTGTCCAAAGCAACATTCGAGGCGTTTCGTACATTGAAAACGTAGTGGAACCACCCAGCACGTTTCATAATTGCAAGTGGACGCATTCGGAATGCGCTCAAACCAATAATTGCCGGCTATCCACCAATAAATCTTTTATCACATGCCTTCATCGAAGTGTCGTTAGCTCATTGCCTTGTCTGACTATTGCATATTACTTTTGCTAGACTTTTTGGAGCGTTCTAGAACGTAATTAAGTTTTTTGAAGATCTTTGACTCTCCCCAAGTAACCCAACGCAATATTGTGTACGTTATACCTACTAATTGACTATTTTTACTCAAAAGTTACAGTAAAGTCGCCAAAGTGGCGGAATGTCGCTAAAACGTCTTAATTGTATTTGCGATAGTAGTATTAAATAAACGAAATTTCTTCATTTTTTAATTTCATTTTTAATCAATTAAATTAATTAAATTCAAATAAATAAATGAAACAGAACTTCTCTAAGAAATGACTTGTATATTTTTTATGGCAACAGATGGGGCGGGTTTGAAATCAATAAAATCCAAAAAAACAACACAAGGGTTAAAAAAAGCAAAAAAATTAGATTTGGATAGGTGAGCCCGTTCTAATAATAAAATTACAATGAATATTGACATTGATTTTTATATTATTCTCTATATAGTAGTCGTAATTACACAGTGTACTCCGTGACTCAGAAGGCAGCTATAAATTAATTAATAAATCAAAGGGACATTGCGACCGATAGTCGAACACTGATTACTCATTGCGTCTTGATCGCAGCACAGAGGCGAATTCAAATAGCGTACACATTTCATATTATACGTTATATTAACATAAAATTATTATTAAGATAGAGTTAAGACTAAATCATCTTTAAATAGTTCCTATCAACACCAATTGCTTACCGCTTAAGAGCGAAAAAGCCTGCAACACATCAAATTACGGCGCGATTGTCCATGGAATAATCTCTAGCCATCACGAGGCCGGTATGATTGGTGAAAAATAATTACGATATGAGTTATTAAATTACTGTAATTATTAAAACAACAAACATCTAATAGAAATTCTTCTACCGGATTTTCATTCATCACGAGGAATGTCCGGAGGAGCTATTTGGATTTACACCTACTGCTGAATTTCAGCATCGATAATCGAGGCAGAACACAAGTTTCATCGTTTTCACCTCCATGTTGGTCATTACTCAACTGAGCGTTTTTTTTCAGAAATTTTGTGGCGCGCACCAACTCTCTGTTCAATCAGCTGCTAACGGTGGTATTTTCAAACCATTACGACTTGGGTACCTTCAAGAAAAGAGCGTACCGATCCCTTAAAGACGGGTAGGAACTGGTGGTGTTCATGGGTGGAGGACGGGTTATAAATGAACCTCCTGCTAGTTTGCCTCACTACTGTTATAAAAATTAATTTTAATAATACATCAAAGCTTTAGTCCGTGCCTGTCTGATTTATCTGGTCAAATTGTTGATTGAAGTGTTTATCGGCATTATCCAAACTCTACATAACTTGATTCACAAATGTCTCCAATTGTCTGAGTCATATATGACTCATTACATACTTGAATAATATAATATAATACAAACATTTAATAATAATGTAAGAAATCGGTTTAAAACTAATAAATTCCAAATAAATTTAATATAATTCATAAGTGAAACCATGCTGAAGTATATGCGGATGCAATAATTGGGCCGGCTCAGAATACTCAGCTTGAAATAGTAGTTGCACTTGAAACTTTCGCTGAGTGAATCGGAGGCCCTCAAAAATGCCGCTTAATTGGCGTGAAAATCTGGCAACACAACCAATATGCGGACCGTGGTGCGGTTGTCCACGGGCGGCGTTGTTCTCCAACCATATAGAAAACCTGCCTGCTCCGTTATCCCCTATACCATTAAAAAAAGTCACGTTCCGTTAATTGAGTATATTTATCAACAATTTATTCTTTTCCAAATATTTAACACATTAAACTTCGAATAAATATACTTTTTAAATTACAAAATGCAACATGGCGCCAAATATCTTTGGAAATGCTTAACAACAGCGATTATATAGCCTACGCTAGGGTTTCTTGGGACTCCGTTATAAAAAGGGTATGCAGCTACTCAGTAAGCATTTAATTATCATATTAAATA
>DWCF01006030.1:0-13132 GCA_018230265.1 Delias oraia
AATTAGAGATTAATTAACTAGGCTCTAAGTCTGATAGCAAGAATTGAGCTAATCTTAATTTCTCATTTCACGAGCCTATGAGCTGCCACAGGTGCTGGGTATTGGTTCGAGAAGGGTAAACAGTTTTATATACATAGCGTAAATATATAACAGCAAATGTATTTTAACAAGCTATTTCTATAGATGTATGTAGAATACATACAAAATTGCAACGCCTTGAAAGCTATTCCAACGAAAACCGCGAAACACATACAGATAAACCGTTATTACCAGGAATTCCTTATAAATAAGATATAACCACTTCGACGTTATGTTTGACTGCCCTAAGAGATAAGCGTTTTATTTAAATGATGTTATGCCCAATAAAGACTTTCGAGATACGTCATTGTGACGCACATGGGCACGACATAACTTCGTGATCTATTTGGACGTCTTCCAAAAGTTCCGTCTTGTTTACCACTTAAATAAACAACTTTAGGCATATAAAACGAAGTTATATTATTACGCATTGGGCATTTAGACACGGCTTATAGAAATTATCCTAAAAGTTAGAGTAACAATTGTATTTAAATAGTTTTAAAGGTCTATCATGAAGCGAGAGGTATCGGATTCTAATCTCGGTTCTGACAATAATAATTTATTGTCTCTAGAAGGGCTCGAAAGTTGTCGGGCGAGTGTTTTACTACCGCACCCGCGGAAAGACCATGCTGACGCACTAACTGGGCCGGCTCGTACAAAGTTATCACTTGATATCTTTCAGGCTAACAGAATACGCGATACTTCCACTGCGTGTCGCTGACTGAGGATATCGGGGGCCCTTAAAAATACCGCGTAAAAGCCGGCAACACAACCAATGCACGTACTGTGGCGCGCATACGCGGCGGTATTCTCTTACCATATAAGACACACAATAGCTCCGTTGTCCGCTATTCAATATTTTTTTTTATCAAAGATCTAATTTCTATACGCTCACACCTACACAGCTGTCGTAGCTGCGCGTTACAAGAATCAGATATCCGAATTAGCTATTTAAATCCCAATAGTATTTACACCAAAGTTATTTGTTCAATATCTGACGAATATATCTACGGCAAATTACTTAGGATAAACCTTTTTTATATAGCTTGCAATTTACATACACAAATATAGTCATTACTATATTGTTAAAATTTATGTTTTAAACAAATTCATTTAATAATAAAAATAACTTTATTTTATGAAATAGCGGGCAACGGACCATGCGGGTCTCAATGTTAAGATTTCACCGCCGAAACTGAACAACCGCTTCACAATTTGTGCTTTGGTTGTGTTGTAGGCTTTTTTTTATAGAATAACGGACAACGGAGCAGGCGAGTCTCTTGAATAGTAAGAGAACACCCCCGCCCATCACCAACCGCCTCATAATCCGCGCATTGGTTGTGTTGCCGGATTTTTACGCCACACAAGCGGCATTTTTAAGGACCTTCGATATCCTCATTCACTCAGCGAAACAGTACGAGTACCGTTTCACGTTGAATATTCTGTGAGCCCGTGGTTTCACTTCGGACGAGCTGGCCCAATATGTGCGTCCACATATGAGCGTGGCTCTCCCACAGGTGAAGGATTAAACAAGCTTTTAAGGATATAACTAAAATCCAATTACATATGATGAGATATGATAAAAGATATATATTAAATCAACTAGCTAGCAATCTATATAAATTATTAGTTACATTATCGCTACACTACCGCTAAATGAGTAAAAGAAAACAACAATGGAGTATATTTTTTATTAACAACAAGCGATACATATATTTGTTAATGCAACACAGAATCTATGAAGTACGTGAGATTTTTAATGAAAAATAACACATAAATAGAATCTCACATACTTAATATTAATAAACAAACATGCTTTAAAAAATTCTCAATAGAAAACGATTTTATGAATGTCAAATTTATAAAAAAAATCACAACTAGGCTACTAAGCATGCAAGAGTTATATAAAACTGTGGGCTTAACACTACATGCAGTCAGGAATAAATGCAAAGATTGTGGCAACATTCGAGTTTCACATAACGTCATAAATATTAAAAAAAAACAGGAACAGATAATTAAATAGAAACAAACTGTTAAAAAGTTTAATATGCGTGCGATTTGACAAAGTTAGACTTTGATGCGGCCAACGAGGGAATCGAACCGGCGACATATTGTCCTCTAACAGCGAGACCGTTGGCCTATTTTTTTATTAATGTCGACAGAATTGTACATCCGTGGCGTGGCGTTGCCGGTGCAATGTTGGTACGGGCGTGTGAGAAAAAAAGGTTTTGTTAATAAACACAAAAAGCATAGACAACACGATGATTGGCGCCATTCATGACAGAGTTTTATATTACGTAAATTAAAACAATGATCAAATTTCAAAGTTTTAAGGAGCTAAAAACAGAAAATACAGTCGAAACCGATTACAAGAGCCAGATTTTAAAGTCCCGACCGAATCTCTAGTAAATTATTTAGTAAACATATCGCCTATAACTTGGGAAACAGAGACATATATATTGTAAGAGTACAATAACGAATCTATCGAAAAACATCAACTGTAAAAACGGACCGCTTCTTGTTCCAAATAAAAAACAAAACAATATTAAATTTTTATATACATAATACCGAATCTTGAAACTTAATATGCAAAAAAAAATTAAGACTACCTTAAAAAACATACTATGTACTGTATGTACATACATATGTACTGTAACTGTAAGCAACTCAATACATCTTGTATTCAGACACGGAATAAATAATAAATTAAATTATAATTTATAATTCCGGATTCGAACCCAAAACCTCTCGCTTCATGGTACACTTTTTAAACCATTAAACTATGAGTAGCTATGAGTAAGGTCGCATACATAACCCTAGATAAATTTATATGACGTTATAACTACACAACTAATACAACTACTGTACTTGGTATTGCTATTATCGGATATAACGTCGGCAAATACAGGCCTATTAAAGTCGCTAAATCAGGTTTTGACTGTATATACTTTTTTTTTCAATATAAAAAACGAGGAATATACATAGTCTTCATGAACAGTGCTAATTATACATGCGATGTTTACTCGGAAAATAAAAAAAATAATAATAATTTTCAAGCATGATAAAAACAAAATCAAAAATAATTTTTCGAGTAAACAGATCTTACTCTACTATTCTATTCTACTATGCAATCACTAGCACACTACACTTACCTTGCAATTAATTAAGATATTTCGTAAATAATTATAGTATTTCTAAACAGACATTTTATACGCAATATTAGTAACCTAACACAGACTATCTAAACATCAAGTAAATATAATATAATAGAAAAAATATTATATAAAAAATATAAATAATAAATAAATATAATAGTATTCTAAACTCCCAGTACTCTTTTGTATTGTCAGAACAATATCCTAAGAGCCTCAACACTAAAAATGATTAGAATTAAAATAATAAATTTAGTGATTTTTATTGTTTTTTTTTAAAGAAATTACCACTTTCAAAAATCCGCTCATGGATTTATATATGTTACTGCGATTTTCGAGACTTGTTACGAACCGTGGTAATGTTAATGGGTTCAATTAAATTTCTTAAATCTTAAACCAATGCTTCTCATCCTTTTTCAGCCAGAGACCCCTAAGAATTCAAGGACACTACACGGACCACTTAATAAAACAACGCGGACCCCTATGTACATACTGGCGGACTACCGGTCCGCGGACCACAGGTTGACATACACTGTCTTAAAGGATGCTTCCATAAATATAGGTTAATCTAGTCATAGCCATTTGCAAGAACTTTCATCGTTTTCCAATCCTGATATATTACCTTAGCTCTCTTCAACAATTCCTGTTGTCCCGCGACCACGTTCTCGGGTTTGCCGGCCCATGCGCGGAGCACAGACGCCTGGAGGGCACGGCCGTAACTGAAGGTCAACGCCCATGGGCGCTTCAGGTCGATGGTGTTAATAGCGTTCAAGTTCACGGAGGCTTCCTCTTCAGACTGGCCACCAGACAGGAATGTGATTCCTGAAAATTAAATTAATAAAATTACTTCAACGCATTTTTTTTTTAAATTCTTTAACTTCCTTAAAATATTTGAACAAAAAATTATCAAAATAACGTGATAGCTGATGTCATACTTCTCTCTGATATCCATAATATATTAATAGCTATTTGCTCTGACCTGATCTTGAAACGTATGAAACAAAAGTTTATGTAGTAAATAAAATAAAAAATAATATATATGTACAAAATAAAAATATTTCATTATGAATTTATTCAATTTAAACAATTTCTCCAGCTTATGCTTCGGAGCATGGCTATCCTACGGGTGAAAATTTATAGGTACCGGGAACAGCAGCGGGTACAGTTCTGAGCAGTGCAGTGACTGTGGCACGGCCAATGTCCATTGGGGTGTACTGTTTCTTGCAGCTCTGGCCGGCTGTCACCTGGAAATTAATCACATGGAAATAATCAAAGACATATAAGGCTTCATAAAGAAAGCCTTCTCTGGTCGACTGATGGTTGCAGGGCTAAGTTATGAATTTGATTAAAATTTGACTAAAACTTCCCATTAGTTTTTCCATACTATAATTATTACTTTAATTAATTCTAAATTATACCAAAACCGTGGATTCCATTTGAGGAATATTAGAACTGACAATTGATGCCTGCTAACGAATTTCAGAAAATGTTTTTGGATTGTCCAACTAATTTAAATATGATTTTATATCTCTTTGCCACCAAGTTTTTAAAAGTAGGTGTATCATATAAGCTCACCATGTTGGGTTTTAGGAGTGTTCCTTCCAAGTAAACGTGGTGGTCGCTTAGTGCCTTGTACACGGCAGCCAGTACCACTTCAGTCACCTTTTGTGCGCGGTCCAAGTCATGCTCACCTGATATGAGTAAAATGCGTTTATTTTTATATTATCTATGATTTAGCGGTCAACGGAGCAGGTGGGTCTCCTATATATAGTAAGAGAACACCACCGACCATTGACAACCGCGCCACAGTCCACGTATTGCTTTAGTTGCCCGCTTAAGGTAGGCGTCCACACTTAACCCGTTCAGGTTTCACCCGTGGGAGAGCCATACTGAACCATATGATGACGCACTAATTGAGCCGGCTCGTCCTTGGTTGTTTTGCCGGCTTTTTACGCCGCCTAAGCGGCACTTGAGGGCCTCCGATATCCTCACTCACTCTGCGAAACACAGTAGTAGTCAGTGGTATCAATTTGACCGAGCCAACCCAATTAGTGCGTCATTTGCTTCAGCATGCCCCTTCCGCGAGTGCGACAGTATTAAGACACACCTGCCACTGTCAAGCTTTTCCAGAGACAGAATAATAATAGGTTTCCAGATCGGGTTACGAACGTGACATCTCTTAAATTCACGCTTCATAGTAGATTTATTAAACGACAGCTACGAGGCCCCTCATCATGGCAGATCTCACATCCGTCACAATAGAAAAGCTTCAGTATCGTGCAGACTTACCATCGGGCAAGACTTCTGGTTCAACGATGGGCACGATTCGCTGGCTCTGGCAGATGGATGCGTAGCGAGCCAAGACGTTCGCGTTCTCCATGATCGCCTGGTACGATGGTGAGTTGCGCGCGATTTTCAGCACGCAACGCCACTTGGCGAAGTGGCAGCCGTCCTTCTTGTATTGGGCGCAACGTTGGGCCAGGTCGTCCAAACCTGAACGATGAGGAAAAAGTCAAGCGTTTGTATAGGAGGCTAATTTGGTAGATAAATTAACCATTATACAGGATCAACATTTGAGCCGTAAGACGTCTACTGCTGGACATAGACTTCGCTCTTGGAACTCCAAGCATACCTGTCGGAGGCGACCTGCATCTAGCGTCTTCCGGCGACTATACAGGATATAAAAGCAAAAATTGCTGCTTTTTGTAAAATTTTAGTAGTTTATTTTTATCAATTCTGTATTAAACTTTGACGAGAATAAAACAATTTGTTTATTTTCAATACAATAGAAAAACATTACAAAACTCATTTGCACATAATATAACATACATGCATAAACACATATAACGATAAAAACATACTTATTACATATGTAAAGAAATTAATATTAAAATTTAATATGAATTTTGCCACGTTTATCATCGTCAATGTCTATGAACGTAATTACTGTCATATTATTTTGGAAGCCAAGTAAAACGCAATGGCGTAAAAGAGTCAAATAAACTTTTTTTAAAACTGATATTAGGTAAGGAATTTGTAGAGGAATAAACATTAATGTCGCACCTCTATTAACAGGTTAGGATTAATTTCATTGTGTGTAACGCATATTGAAATACCTTATACTATGTAAGATATTTATCTACATATTATGTATATCTTACATATGTAAGATATTTCAGAGCAAGAACATGTTTATTCATTTATTATTAATAAAAGGTAAATAAGATCATCATGTCAGCCGTATGGCGTCCACTGCTGACATAGCCTCCCCTTCGGACCTCCATGCACACCTGTCGGAGGCGACCTGCATTCAGCATTTTGCAGTGACCTTTATAAGGTCGTCTGTCCGCCTTGTGCGTGGACGTCCTACGCTACCACGTCCTATGACCCCCTTCAACTTGCTAATTCGGCGGACTATGTCGGTGACTTTAATTCGTCTACGTATCTCCTCGCTTCTGATGAGAGAAACTCCGAGCATATCAGACCACATACACAAAATTCATGGCGATTTTAAATTTTTCCATAACCCGTTCTTAATCAGCAAATGTCATGTGGCGATAGATAAAGAATTACTTAATATTATAAATAAAATATTTGTTATCTTGAATGTTTACTCAATGTTATACTACCGAGCCCCTTTTATAGCTTCATGAAATGTATTCGATGCGGCAAGAATGTAAAAAATAGCTATTATGTAATGGACATTTACATTTTAAACGCTTGCGTAGCCGTTATACGCCAACACAAGCCTGTAAACAGGGAACATGGCATGGCTTATAAGAGTTTGTCCAACCCAATTGTCAGTTTTTGAATACAAAACAAAGTCAGCTACAGTTTGACGTCTTAACAAGCATGTAAATGGCTGTTTTTCTATAAAACTTAGTCCTTGTGGTTTTTTTATTCTATAGCGGATAACGTAGCAACTGGGTCTCCTTTATGGTAAAAGAACACAGCTACCTATGAACAACCGCGCCACAATCCGCGCATTGATTGTGTTGCCGGTTTTTACGCCGCACTTAAGCGGCACTTTTAAGGGCTACCAATATCCTAATTCACTCTGCGAAACACATACAAGTACAGTTTCACGCAGAGCATTCTCTGAACCCGTGGTATCACTTGGAGCCGGACCAATTAGTGCGTCAGCATATGGTTCAGCATGGCTCTACCACGGGTAGAAAATTCTCTTACTTGCAATCGTGTAAATGAGGTAAAAACTAGAACAGTTACTTTTCCTATATCAATAGACCGTAACTAAACAATACCAAATATGCTTCCTGTGCAATTAAATGTTATTTATGAGTTCTTACGTCAAATAAGCATATACCATTTTTACAAATCTTAGAGAACAAATTTCTAGGTCTGTTTCAATTATTGTCATCTATAAGATGAATAAAATTAAATTGTCTTCAAAATTAACCGCATGGGCAAAAACCGAGGTTCTTGTCTCGCAGGAGACGCCCTTGCACTAGGCTCGGCTAAAAATCAAATTCACGGCGAGCCTATGGCTCGCTCCAAAAGACGGTGTGAAGCCGTGAAGGCTATATGGCCCGGCAGCAAATAGCCCTTCCAAAAAAAATATCTACCCAATCAAAGAACTTCTTACCCTGAGTTGTACATTCGTCTTCAGATCCGAACAGTGGTACAACACCCTTGTCTACCTTGATCCCGGGAATGATGCCACGCTTCTCCAGCAGCTGCACCAGGGGTGTGCCATCATCAGCCTTCTGGTACAGGGTCTCGTGGAAGAGGATCACGCCAGAGATATTCTCGGAGACCGCCTATGATAATATATAATATTAGGACACTTAATTAGTTACCCATATATACCGTGCCACAGTCCGCGCATTGGTTGTGTTGCCGGCTGTTTACGCCGCTTAAGCGGAATTTTTAAGGGCCTCCGATATCCTCATTCAATCTGCGAAACACAGTACAGGTACCGTTTCACACTGAGTATTCTGTGAGCCCGTGGTATCACTTCGGACGACCCGGACCAATTAGTGCGTCAGCATATGATTCAGCATGGCTCTCCCACAGATGCGACAGTATTAGGACACTCTCCCGGCCATTGTCAAGCCCTTCCAGAGACCGAATAAACTATAAATGTAATTACAATTGTCCGGCCCGGGATTCGAACCCGATACCTCTCGCTTCATGGTACACTTTTAAAACCGTTAAGCTACAAGGCTCTCAATCTTGTTTTAGCAACAACAGATACACATAAGCGTGAGAGGGACAGATTTAAGGACATTTTGTTCACCGTATGTAACTCTACGCTACTCTTAAAATATTAGTACATGTTGTTTGCGCATTGTGGGAAAATAAACATTTTTTATACGTAGACGTAGACGTCCTCTGAAGGTAACTTGTGTTGCTGGCTTATTACGCCGTTTACGCGGTAACTTGGTGAGCCTCTAGTTTCCACACACAGACATTACACAACATTTAGCAGTCTGAGTCATCTGAGCGTAAATACTACGTGACAATAACCATGTATTTGTAAAACCAATGTAAAGAAAAAGCAAATTATATATTTCTAATAATAACTAGAGCTAGTATTTTAAATAAAAAAATAAACAAAAATAAATAAAATAAACAACTTTTTATTTTATTTTTGCACCCCTGGAAGTGTAGAGATCACCGCCACCCATTGTCAACTATGCCACAATCCGAGCTTTGGTTGTGTTGCCGAATTTTTACGCCGCTCAAGTACTATTTTAATGGCCTCCGATTTCCTCCCGTCACTCAGTCAGTATGACTCTAATACTTGTGATAGTAATGCTCTTATACTTTCTTTTATATGTATAATGCCTTTACGAAACTTCTACCGTAGGATATAGAGTACATGCCGGCAACACAATCAATGCGCGGACCGTGGCGCGGTTGTTCATGGGCGGCGGTGTTCTCTCACCATATAGGAGACCCACCTGCTCTGTTGTCCGCAATAGAATAAAAATAGACTATATTTTATTTTGAGTAAATCGCGTAGACAAAATCAACTTTAATAAATATTGCGCAGTTATTGAATAATACTATTACGGTACAGAATTCCTTGGCACTAATGTAGTCACGAGAGGGATTTTTTTTTAAAGATTGGTGCCAATAGTTTCAGATTAAGTTTAACACAGCTACTTTTGTCCACTGGTGGGATCATAGTATTCCAAAACTTCAAACTAAATGAATTTAACACTACTTAATTACTTTCTACAGTAATTTTTAATTAAAGGTATTAAAAAGTCAGTTTAATATAAAAACAACTATTTCTTAATTAAAAATAGAAATCTTACTAATATAATAAAACGTGAAAGTTTGGACATTTTATGGTATAACGAGCAACGGAGCAGGCGAGTCTCCACTTTGGTAGGAGAACATCTCTACCCATGGACAACCGCGTCATTGTCCGCGCATTGATTGTCTTTCCGGCTTTTTTACTCTCCGATATTCTCTCTCACTCAGCGAAACACAGTAGAAGCATCGTTTCAAGTATGTACAACAGTTTCACGCTGAGTATTCCATGAGACCGCGTCCGCATATGCTTCAGCATGGCTCTGCCATGCGTGAAAATAGTTATAGTAAAAAATAATTGAATAACTCTTACCGGGTCAGTGCTGAACAGTAGCTGACGGTATTTTCGGCGGTTCTCTTCAGTGTTCTCAACACCAATGTCTTGGAGACGCTTGCCCATGGTACCTATTATGAAATGCCTTTAGATGTATTCAAATGACACTACAAAAAATTATAATTTTCAATCTAAAAATGAGAAAGTTTCACATATGTTAATTAAATGAAGATTTTTATTCAACTTAGCGTTATAGAAATAAAATATAAACAACCTATCACATAACAAAACGATTTCAAACCTATATCAGAGACGGACCCTTAGGGATTCAAGGACAGTTTTCAAGGTACCCTTAATGAAATAAATAATAAAAATACTGATTAGGTATTTATTTTAGTTATTTGTAACATTTATGTATAGTCCAGACACACACATCCTCATGATGATGATGTATGGGGATGAAGTAAATCCCCATACTTATACTCACACATCCCCGATGGTCCACGGGCCAGAAGACCAGAAGATAAACTAAGTGGTATCATCCCCGTAGCTGATTGAATTTTTTTTTAACGAAAACAAAGACAAACGGACAGAAGACTATAAGATGAGCAGTACCTATTACATTAATGAACACCCAGCTCTTGCTGGATCGCGCGTGCGTTGCTGATCTTTTAGGGATAGAAATTCTCTGTTGACGGTCCCCAAGTCGTATTAATTTAGAAATATCTCTGCAGGCAACTCCACAGAGAGGTGGTGCACAGCACAAAAAGCCTAAAAAAGCTCAGCTGTGGACCGACAAACATCGAGTAGAAACGTATAAAACTTTTTATTCTGCTCGATGTTAAATGAAACTCAGCTGCAGGTATTACTCCAAATAGCTTCTCAAAACATTCTCAGTGATAAATGCGATAGAAAGCAAGGGAATAGACATCTCTACGCAACGCCTAAAAGTCGAGCTGATCAGAAAGGATTTGGCCTTTTTATTATTCTATAGGAGACAACGGAGCAGGTGGGTCTCCTATATGGTAAGTGAACACCGCCGCGCATGAATAACCGCGCCAAAGTCCGCGCATTAATTGTGGTGTCGGCTTTTTACGCCGCTTAAGCAGCACTTATTTAAGGGCCTCCAATATCCTCACTCACTCTGCGAAATACAGTGCAAGTACCGTTTCACGCTGAGCATTCTGTGAGCCCGTGGAATCACTTGTGGTCAATTTGTGCGTCAGCATATGGTTCAGCATGGCTCTCCCACGGGTTTATTACAATTTATTTATTCTAATAAGACAAAACCACGGCCGGTTCGAGATATGGTATCTTTGCTAAGAAGCGACGGGAAACAGAACTAGAACAGCTCTAACACTAACATTTGCTAGTACACAGCCTTTGCTAAGCTTATTTTTGACTAGATCCACGAAGAGTTACAAAATGACGTTAAAGATAATTTTTAGATATACACGCTAAGTTAAGTTAACAATAAACATTATCAAATGCATTGAACGGCGGATATATTTGATCTTTAAGTGCTTGCCATAAAATATTAAGCTGGTTATGACAACAAAAGCTCAAATAAATATCTTGATAAGATTATCTTCACAAAATCGCATTGAAAATCAGTAAAAGGAAATTCACCAACTTTTACAAAATGTAAGAAATATGTAACAATTGAAACCCATCAACTCAAACACAGCTAGACTATTCTGATTTAAAATACCTTTATTAAAGTGCTCAGTGATGGCTTGGGGTTCTCGTTATTTAATATATAAATTTTATATTTAACTTACATATGTACCAAAGGTATTTACCATGACAATGCAACTTTAAGCTGTTTATAAGCCATAATCGCCATATTTCAAGTGTAAGAAATAAATATTATGTAATTCTTTCAAAAACCTAATTAAAAAAATACCTTGGGTGGTTTACTTTAACTCTAAGAAAATGGTGGCTTTAAGCAACGCACCTGCCACAGGGACTAAAGGTGTCCATGGGTAGATTATTAATTATCTTAGATAAGCCTCCTGTTCACATGTCATCAGATTTTTATACATCAAAAATAGAGCCATAATTACCAGTGGATTCATCAGCAGCAAGGATACCCTTCCCTGGAGCCACAATAGCCTGGGCTATTTTCTTCAGCTCATCCTGGATCTCGGGTGTTGGGTATTGGAAGTAGGTACTCATTGTGGCTAAAAAAAAGAAATTATTGAAAGACACAAAATACAAGTGGAAACAGTTTTCTGCGTATATTCATAATTATATCTTAAGTCTGGGCGTATCAAAGGTCTAAATGTTTATTTGAACAGAAAAAAGATATCTCCAGAAATTAGTAACTGAACGATTTAAGTTTAATTGCATAATAATTACTCAATATGAGAATGATAAGGTTTAGTAAATCAATTTTTATTAATAGTGATATTTTGTGACTTAACCGTTATCAAACAGCAAAGGTTAAGTTTATCACACTATTCTATTCATTTCATCAGTATTGTTATACAAAGTTTTTGTTAATATTGAAATATTCAAATTGGACACACCTCCAGTAGAACATGTTTTGTGACTGTTTTCAATTCTTAAAGTCCATAAACATTATGCTAAACAGACTCATTCATAATACATTTTGAAAATGTAAATAGACTGCTATAGCAAAATTATGTTAGAATTTATGATATTATAATACATTCTCTATATAAAAGAACATGATATCATTACTAGAAATGTCTTTATTTAACCACTGTAATTTTATGAATGGTGAATGAATGGTGTTGATGTCTTTTAATAGCTGTGGTAACAGACAGTTGGGTTTATAAGACACTAAACCCTTGCATTAGCAAACCTATTTGATACTCCATCTCAAAGCTTTGTTAGGTTTTAGTCTATGGGACTTAATTAAAGAAATTTAAAGATAAGGCCACAATACTGTCATTGTTTAACTATGAAATGTGAAGAGCCAATTATAATAAATATTAGAAGGCCTTCAAAGCACCTGTAATGCTAAAAGTGGAGATTATAAGAAAATATGAGTTGATGGAATTTTGCAATGTCAAACTATTGCATTCTGATTACAAATTACATTACCTTTGGTACCAAAACCAGGCATCCATCCGGATTCTGGTGGACCCTTGCCCTTTTTGCCCTTTGGTGGCATTTTGTTAAATTTATATAAAAAATAAAGATATATAAGAAAAGATACTCGACACTACATAGTAAACTCACCAAAATAAACTGTTCTTGAAGTTTATCCTGTCACTTTTCTTGAATTAATAGAAAATTCTATTTTCAAAATATTTTGTGATTTACACACAGATTATAAAAATACAGTAAATTCAAAAATCATTTGCAGTTAGTAAAT